>CABFVX010003275.1:26846-90046 GCA_902151425.1 Timema shepardi
AATGCGGGTACACTTATTTTAAATTCAACTCTCCTAATCTCTAACACATTAGCGTAATTAGTACAAAAGTGTACAGCACGAACGGGTTGTTTGAAGCGGTGTTAAAAAAAAATCGCTTCAACAACCTTAATCTCAAGGCTTCAACAGCCTTAATCTCAAGGCTTCAACGATTTTGACCATGTTTGAGGCTACACAGGGCTAATACCTGTTACAGCTAGGTAACCACGACGTACCACGCGTCACGGCGCGCTTCGGCCCCTCCCTAGTGGACGCCTTCAACATGTTGCTGATGGTGCTGCCCGGGGTGGCCGTCACGTACAACGGGGAGGAGATCGGCATGGAGGACACTTTCATCAGCTGGGAGCAGACCAAGGACCCTAACGGCCTGTACGTGGGTAGCAGGAGGTACACCAAGTTCTCTAGGGACCCCCAGAGGACACCGTTCCAGTGGGACACGAGCACCAGTGCCGGTGAGTGGAGGCAGGTCTTGGCGAGAGCGACTATTATTGGCAGGAAACTAGCGACGTAGATTGGAGTTAAATTCTAATAGGATGAACCTTATCTAACGGTTAAAAAAAGCTACTTGGTCTACTTTCACGTATTTATACGTCAAGTTATGTGACGACCTTCAGCTGTCCCTTTTGATAAATTATACTATCAACACCCATAAAACCCGTCTTGGTGGCGTAGTTGGCTAACGTGCTTGTCGTGTTGAGCTCGACTGCTGAGGACGGGGAGACCGAGGTTCGAATCTCGGTTGGGTGAACTGGGGGTGGTTTTTCCTAAATGATTTTCCACACTCTCTCCACGTAAATGCGGGTTCACTTCCTCTAATTCAACCTTCCCAATTACTAATCCATTAGCGTAATTAGTACTTAAAGCGTATAACCCGAACGGATTAGTAAGACGCGGTGCTAAATAATAATAATAATAATAATAATAATAATAATAATAATAATAATAAAAAAACACCCATAAAATAACATTGATAAAATAGTGAAATATTATCAATGCCAGCCTAATTTTTTTTTGTATTTTCTAAAAGTTCTCTCTTCCAAAATCCCATTATATCTACACTTAATATCATCTCTAAGGCGAATTGAATAGCCAAACTATTGCAGGGTTTTCAAGAAACACGAGCACTTGGCTACCTGTCAACGACAACTACATGAAACTCAACCTGCAAAGTCAGAAGTTGGCGAAGGAGAGCCACTACCACGTGTACAAGCGACTGGTACAAGCAAGGAGATCGGCCCCCCTACAGAGAGGAGACGTTGACATTCAGGTGGTCTCCAAATATGTACTTACTATATTCAGGTATGTGAAGGAGATGCTTCCTCCATAACCTATGTGAGATTTCATTAATGTGTATTTATACAATTGACGTGTTACTCCCCCCTTTCAGAACCCTCCCCCTTCTTCTCTTCCCCGTGTCTTGGTGTCATTCATAAATCGAGTAAGGCTGATGAAAGGGAGAGCTCTAATGTCTACACCCAATATAATCAATGAGGGAACTAAAGGTCTGAAGGAGAAAAACTTTGTCTTCGTACCCGCCTCGGTGGCGTAGTTGGCTAACGCGCTAGTCGTGCTGAGCTCGACTGCTGAGGACGGGTAGATCGAGGTTCAAATCTCGGTCGGGTGAACTGAGGGTGGTTTTTCCTAAATGGTTTTCCACTCTCCCTCCACGCGAATGCGGGCTAACTTCCTCTAATTCAACCTTCCCAATTCCTAATCCATTAACGTAATTAGTACTTAAAGCGTATAACCCGAACGGGTAGTAAGATGCGGTGCAAAATAATAATAAAAATAATAATTTATCTTCGCTTTCTCTCTCTCTCGGTTAACTGTTGCCAAATCTCCTCGCTCTCAGTTATCTCTGAAGGTGGAGGGCTAGGGCAAGAAGGATATACTGGCAACCTCGAATAACCAACGTTGCGAAACTTGTCTCATATTTTAGGGGAGATTGACCACACGAAAACGAGAAAATGACAACGCCCTTTCCCAATTGTAATCAAGAAGTTCCCTCAGCGATGATATCCAGTGTATATAGTGTTACATCGGGGGAGGGTGGGTACAGTCCAGTGTTACGTAGTGCAGATATTATACTTAAATTACAATATACAATATAATATTATTGTTCATAAATAAAAAATAAAAAATAATTGTTATACAATTGTTTGAAATCATTTATATTCAGGGTTTAAAAGGGATTCTGAGTAGTATTACTCACTCTTGATATGAAAAGTTACGTAACCCAAGTTGGAAAGGGGGAGGATATTAGGCTAAATGTCTTCTTGATGTTGGATGAGGGGCTAGGAGGGTAAAAAAAACATACGATAAAAGAATTACGTGGTTTATGAATGAACCCTTACTAACCATTATGGATATAAGCATAATATATGTTAATAACAATGTATTAGGAATGAGAAGAGTAGAAATGTAGATTAAATGTACACAAATTTGCGTGAAAGGAGAGTAGGAAACCATAAAAAAAACCCTCAGCACATCTGATCGGGATTTAAGCTATGGTTAACTCATCAACCAAACTAAATGAGCATGACATTTAAACCGAGTGCCACCTTTGGCTAGTACTGAACTGTGATGGTCTAAAACTTTCAAAAAGTGACCTATAAAATGAGATAATAATTATAAAAAAAAATGACTTTTAATTCACTACAATCTACATTTTCTTCTTATTCCCGGAAATGTTTGTTTAAAAAGAATATTTTTGAGTATTTATGCAATTATAACTTATTGTGATAGCATTAAAAAAAATATACTTATTCAAGATAAATGCCTAAAAACTGACTAAAAAATTAGACCACACAAACCAAGGAAATGTGACCTATAAATTCAAAATGACAAAAAAAACAACAACCTAATAATGACCTATAATAAAGGTTTCCACAACCGGATAATCATGAACAGAATCTATATGCACATAAGCCTTTTCTTTGATTTATCATAAAATAAATGATAATATGTCATAAACATCCAGACCATGGTGGTAAATATATGTTTACCCTTGTCAGTCAGACACAATCTCAATATGCAGGAATATTGGGGATGGGGAGGTTTTGGGTTAGAATTACTACCATGTGAGCTGATAATGTTTTTTTCCCTAAATGGTGTATCACTCTCCATCCATGGAAGTGCGGGTAAAATTCCTTTCAGTTGCAAGTTACACTTTCCTATTTCTACCAACGCAACTTAAATCCGTTGTAAACTCTGTTTACTCTGAAAGGTAGTAATTTTTACCTTGACAGATTACATTATGACCCATCCTACCTTATAATCTACGCCATAGTGTAATAATACAAAGTAAGATTGATACCTTACAGGGCAAATGAAGGGTTCATAGACGGGTAGCCAGACGTGATGGTCGAGGAAATGAAATTATTGACATTGATGATATCTTACATAATTGATAATTTTTTAAATATGATTTAAGGTTGCTTGAAGGCCACGAAACTTTTGTGGCAATCATCAATTTTGGTGACAACGAGGAGAAGATAAATATAACTGAGATCACTAAGATAGCTGGGGCACCCGGACACATACAGGTGCAAACTGGCAGTGTTCATTCAGGCTTCAGTCAAGGGTTAGTAAGGACACTTCATAGTGCAAACTGGCAGTGTTCATTCAGGCTTCAGTCAAGGGTTAGTAAGGACACTTCATAGTGCAAACTGGCAGTGTTCATTCAGGCTTCAGTCAAGGGTTAGTAAGGACACTTCATAGTGCAAACTGGCAGTGTTCATTCAGGCTTCAGTCAAGGGTTAGTAAGGACACTTCATAGTGCAAACTGGCAGTGTTCATTCAGGCTTCAGTCAAGGGTTAGTAAGGACACTTCATAGTGCAAACTGGCAGTGTTCATTCAGGCTTCAGTCAAGGGTTAGTAAGGACACTTCATAGTGCAAACTGGCAGTGTTCATTCAGGCTTCAGTCAAGGGTTAGTAAGGACACTTCATAGTGCAAACTGGCAGTGTTCATTCAGGCTTCAGTCAAGGGTTAGTAAGGACACTTCATAGTGCAAACTGGCAGTGTTCATTCAGGCTTCAGTCAAGGGTTAGTAAGGACACTTCATAGTGCAAACTGGCAGTGTTCATTCAGGCTTCAGTCAAGGGTTAGTAAGGACACTTCATAGTGCAAACTGGCAGTGTTCATTCAGGCTTCAGTCAAGGGTTAGTAAGGACACTTCATAGTGCAAACTGGCAGTGTTCATTCAGGCTTCAGTCAAGGGTTAGTAAGGACACTTCATAGTGCAAACTGGCAGTGTTCATTCAGGCTTCAGTCAAGGGTTAGTAAGGACACTTCATAGTGCAAACTGGCAGTGTTCATTCAGGCTTCAGTCAAGGGTTAGTAAGGACACTTCATAGTGCAAACTGGCAGTGTTCATTCAGGCTTCAGTCAAGGGTTAGTAAGGACACTTCATAGTGCAAACTGGCAGTGTTCATTCAGGCTTCAGTCAAGGGTTAGTAAGGACACTTCATAGTGCAAACTGGCAGTGTTCATTCAGGCTTCAGTCAAGGGTTAGTAAGGACACTTCATAGTGCAAACTGGCAGTGTTCATTCAGGCTTCAGTCAAGGGTTAGTAAGGACACTTCATAGTGCAAACTGGCAGTGTTCATTCAGGCTTCAGTCAAGGGTTAGTAAGGACACTTCATAGTGCAAACTGGCAGTGTTCATTCAGGCTTCAGTCAAGGGTTAGTAAGGACACTTCATAGTGCAAACTGGCAGTGTTCATTCAGGCTTCAGTCAAGGGTTAGTAAGGACACTTCATAGTGCAAACTGGCAGTGTTCATTCAGGCTTCAGTCAAGGGTTAGTAAGGACACTTCATAGTGCAAACTGGCAGTGTTCATTCAGGCTTCAGTCAAGGGTTAGTAAGGACACTTCATAGTGCAAACTGGCAGTGTTCATTCAGGCTTCAGTCAAGGGTTAGTAAGGACACTTCATAGTGCAAACTGGCAGTGTTCATTCAGGCTTCAGTCAAGGGTTAGTAAGGACACTTCATAGTGCAAACTGGCAGTGTTCATTCAGGCTTCAGTCAAGGGTTAGTAAGGACACTTCATAGTGCAAACTGGCAGTGTTCATTCAGGCTTCAGTCAAGGGTTAGTAAGGACACTTCATAGTGCAAACTGGCAGTGTTCATTCAGGCTTCAGTCAAGGGTTAGTAAGGACACTTCATAGTGCAAACTGGCAGTGTTCATTCAGGCTTCAGTCAAGGGTTAGTAAGGACACTTCATAGTGCAAACTGGCAGTGTTCATTCAGGCTTCAGTCAAGGGTTAGTAAGGACACTTCATAGTGCAAACTGGCAGTGTTCATTCAGGCTTCAGTCAAGGGTTAGTAAGGACACTTCATAGTGCAAACTGGCAGTGTTCATTCAGGCTTCAGTCAAGGGTTAGTAAGGACACTTCATAGTGCAAACTGGCAGTGTTCATTCAGGCTTCAGTCAAGGGTTAGTAAGGACACTTCATAGTGCAAACTGGCAGTGTTCATTCAGGCTTCAGTCAAGGGTTAGTAAGGACACTTCATAGTGCAAACTGGCAGTGTTCATTCAGGCTTCAGTCAAGGGTTAGTAAGGACACTTCATAGTGCAAACTGGCAGTGTTCATTCAGGCTTCAGTCAAGGGTTAGTAAGGACACTTCATAGTGCAAACTGGCAGTGTTCATTCAGGCTTCAGTCAAGGGTTAGTAAGGACACTTCATAGTGCAAACTGGCAGTGTTCATTCAGGCTTCAGTCAAGGGTTAGTAAGGACACTTCATAGTGCAAACTGGCAGTGTTCATTCAGGCTTCAGTCAAGGGTTAGTAAGGACACTTCATAGTGCAAACTGGCAGTGTTCATTCAGGCTTCAGTCAAGGGTTAGTAAGGACACTTCATAGTGCAAACTGGCAGTGTTCATTCAGGCTTCAGTCAAGGGTTAGTAAGGACACTTCATAGTGCAAACTGGCAGTGTTCATTCAGGCTTCAGTCAAGGGTTAGTAAGGACACTTCATAGTGCAAACTGGCAGTGTTCATTCAGGCTTCAGTCAAGGGTTAGTAAGGACACTTCATAGTGGAAACTGGAAGTGTTCATTCAAGCTTCAGTCAAGGGTTAGTAAGGACACTTCATAGTGCAAACTGGAAGTGGTCATTCAGGCTTCAGTCAATGGTTAGTAAGGACACTTCATAGTGAAAACTGGCAGTGTTCATTCAGGCTTCAGTCAAGGGTTTGTAAGGACACTTCATAGTGAAAACTGGAAGTGGTCATTCAGGATTTATTAATAGTTAGTAAGGACACTTCACACAGAAAATTCTTTGAGAACAAAAAACCATTTCATATCTCACCATCGATACAGTCTTTTCTCTTAGCTCAGTTTAGAGAATTAATAATCTTAGATTCTATTCTCAGTATGACTAAAAACTTTCTCATTGGTAAAATTAGCTCTTCCCTTTTTACTTTAATGATTTAATCTACCTGGTGGGGACTGGATGCTGGTTTATTTTAGAAACTAAAATAGTTTGTAAGTATTGTGTTAATGTTATTCAGTCGTTTCAGATAGCTTATTTTAAATACCATACACACAAATAAATATATTAAAAACAACAACCGATACAAATAAAATTGTTCTTTCAAATGAAATGCCGTGAAATTTAACTCTTGGAGAGCCTTAGCATTTATTTGTTTTTTCTTCCTCTAGGGCAAAAATATCTCCAGGCATTCTCACCTTGCACCCCTACGCCGCAGTGCTGATCGTTGTCCCGGCCGTGAAATCCGAAAAGAGGGAACGACAACACGACGAGGTCGAGGACCAAGCCGAACAGATAGAAAAAATGGTCTTCCCTGAATTGGACATTGACAACGAAAGTATGGAGGGTGACGTTTTAGATTTAACGGAGGAAGACGAAGCCTTCAATTCAACACTGATCTCAACCGATACGTTGTACAACGCCAAAACCAGCCCTGACTCCGGAGACCTATCCGCGGATTCTTCTGAAGCCCTCTTCAGCACAACCGACGCAAACGACGAGACGGTGACGGACAATGAGGAACTCGACACGACGGCGATGTTCTCCCAAGACGACAATGATGAACCGGCAACAACTTTGAAGACCACCAGAACTACAAATAGCACTGATGTCGGCAAGTCATCATCCTCCTCCAAAAGCCCATCGTCAGCCTACAGTGGGGTATCCCTAATTTTAAACGTCACCTCATCTGCCCAAGTAGATAGCAACCTGTTTAATACTTTGAATGCTATATCAAAAAGTGATGAATCGTCTTCCGAATCCATTGAGGCCACTGATGAGGGCTCAAACGTTTCTGTGTCCATTCCAGACATGTCAAGCAATGCAAACGAATCTGAAGAACTTTCTGATATCATAGAAGACTTCAATGGAGGTGGGGTTGTGGCGGAGGCTATGACGACCCAAACGAGCATGGCCGCAGCGAAAAAACTGTCTTATACTACTTTGTTTGCTGGTTTAGTTTTGTTGGTGAATAGAAACTAAGTTAAAAACGAAATAGAATATTCAAAATAGAAACCCTTTTAAATAAATCTGGGGAGGTTTTTTTGACATAGCTAGCCTACTTATATGTGAGAATTGAATCATTTAAAAAATTAGTTCCCATAGGATCATATATTCAAGGGAAATAACATGACTTAGCTAGTACTGAATTAAAGTAGATATTACACGCCAACATCAACCACTACAGGCCGGCCTCTTGGTTTAGGGGTCAGCATTCTTGACTACTATACTAGTGGTTCCGGGTTCAATTCCCGATAGTACCGTATCTTTTTTTCCCGAAGGGGAATAGTTCCTATTGTTCCAATGGTTGCTTTGGTTTGGATAATTAGGCTTAGGTTCTATTTAAAACTTATACTGGGACCAATTCTTCATCTTCATCTTCATCATCATCATCTCATTGTGGTGAAGTAACAGCACCTACCTAGTGTTCAAACCTCAGAGGACAACATATCCGCCACTGTCGGGGAAAGAAAGATCAGTAATGTCTAGCCGACAAATCCTGATGGCGTGCGCTTAAAAAGTAAATAAAAACCCAACCATTACATTACATTAAGCTCTTGTAGAATGATAAGACAGAAATTGCCACAAGTTTTAAATCGAGTGTACATAATATAACTTTAGGTTTTTCTTAGGCACGAAACATTCTTTATTCTATTTCAAAATGAAAATTTTATATCATTTTAAAACCACCTTATACAATAATATATTAAAACATAGTGTAAATAGTTTAAAAAGTACGTGTTTGTTTTTTTGATGCAGATTTTTTTTATAAGAACGGGTAACTTGAGCTAATAATTTATTAATGGTACCGTTTTAAAGGTGGCAACTAACATATTTTTAAAGTAGTGGCCATTTAAAATTGAAAAATAAAACGTTATTATTTAAGCTTGCATTTAGCTCACACGCATGATCAAACCAAAACATATTTCTTATCTAAATTATAACTTTTGACAGAGATATGAATGGAAAGTTGAATACAGTGTCTCTTAAAAATATCATGGTTAAAAATGCTTACTGAGATTTTCAGAAATCTATTGGATACACAAAGATAATATTGTGTGTAATATTAAAACAAAATGATCAAATAGGGTATGTTTTGAATAAGAAGAAAATTTGTCAAAATTACTCAAACACAACTTTTTAATTGTGTTAAAAAATTTGCGTTCATTGATTTCAATTTTAAAATGAACATTATTGATGGAAATTTTACACGTCATGTAAATACAAATATTTATTTCTCAAATATATTAATTTGTAGCATTTGTGATTGAAAAATTGAGATAATTTAAATCCAATATAATAATAATAAAATTAAGAATTTAATAAATTTGAGATTAAAAACACATTATATTAAAAAACGGCTACACAACAATTATTTTAAAACTATGAATGTAGCACTGCAATTTTTTTTAAATAAAAATGTGAAAATTCCAAACAAAAATTATTATGTGTACATTTATAAGCATTTCCAACCCCCTTTACGGCCCCTTTGGAAATAAAGATAAAGCATTGTCAACGATAATCGAAGTTTTTTTACGCTACAGTTTATTTGATGTCAAAATTGGTTCTTATGTGATTCATTTTATGGGAAAATTTGTTTGCTTAAAATAATTTAATATAAAAATTTGATATATTATGATAAAGTTTAGACTATGTCAACATTAGATATTCTGCTTTTTTTTTGTCTTAGGAAATGTGTGTCAGTTGTGCCTTAAAATTAATTTTGTTTTTTTTTCTGCCAAATTAAAACTAAAACGATCACATCTCTTAAATAAAAAACATTATTTTGGGTAAGTTTTTATAACTTCAAGACGGGATATATTATAAAACTTATTTTACTATCACTTATTAAATACACTTTTTTTTACCATCGCTTAGTTTATTAACATAAAGACTCGCCAAAGTATTTACAAGCAAAGTTATTTAATTTATTCTATTTTAAAATGTCCTACTCCTAATAGATACTCCCTGAAACACATATAATTCGTATTTCATAAAATAAAAATAAAAAAAGTTTTATCCATAGTAAAAGGTTTAGCTTATTTCGCTGAAAGCCATTACTTACATTAAATAGGCCAATACCAACCATTCTTTGTAAATAGTTCGAAACTGACGCCTGACTAATGTCTGTTGAGACAAATGTTTTTATTTGCCAACAAAAAAAAGAAGCACACACATACACACACACTAATACCAACATAAACTGTTTTCTTGAAACTGTGTGCCATGCAGCAATATGTAAATACATGCACTCCCATTAGTAAACAATTAGAGCTACGTCAATCGTTTGCCTTCCATTTTTTAAACCCAACAAGTATGTAACCCAGGACCTATGTTAGATTGTTTCTCTACCTCCACTAATTACTAGTTTATCCAATTTACAATCATATTATTTAATTTTATGTTGAGTATAGCTCCTAATCTAAGTATCCCTATTTCCCTATCTTCTAATTTTATCCAACTAGGTGGCCCACCCCGGGTATTTTATGCCCTCGGTACTCTGCCCCGTTGGGTGTCCCGCTGCTTCCATATCTAATAATGCCCGAATTTGTGCGAGTCCCAGCGGGAGCGGGCATTCCCCTATCCTATAGATTGAAAACTACATCTGGACAAGGTAATTAAACCCAGGATCTTTGGTTTAATGTCCCGATGCTCTATTAATAGAGCTACACAGTTTCGCGGGTGGCTGTGATAGTAGCCGATGATATTCACACCTCCATCACAGACTCTGCCTTAAAATACGAGTGAAGAATGACTTTGAGCATGTGAAGACTCCCGGATAACTCGGTGGTAGAGCATTGGTTGGCTAAGTTAAAGGTCCTGAATTTGAGTCTCGTGTACCGGTGTCTTTTTTTCAATTTATTTGTACAAGTAGGCCTATTTTAACTAATTAATGTTCAAATTCAAAGACTATCTTTAATCTGTTTAACATACATATTTTATACAACCATTACAAAAATTATCACATCTAATTAAAAAAAAAAGGTTTTAATTTGTATGGACACAACAACATACAATTAAACTTCTGCTTTTGGAATAAAATGTGCAATAATTTTATTTTAATCAAACCGCTCTTACTATACGTAATATCGATGAATAAATGGTACGTGTCAGGGTCATACTACTAAACGAATAACATTTACTTTGAGTTAATTGTGTACAAAGGTGGGAACAAACAGATGTTCTCATCAAACACGTTAGGAAAATTCCTATTATCAGTTATCTAGGAAAGAGATGCCTATATAAGTAATCGCACATCTTAAAAATGTTAATGTTTATCAGAATGCCTCAACAAGAACTATTAAAGGTACTTGGTACCGCACTTCTTCTCGTCACGGCACTTGCAGTGACGTTAGCCGAAGAAACTTCAACAGAAGCTTCTACAACCCTTTCTTCGACTTCAACAGATATTTCTACATCTTCATCAACCTCTTCTCCGACTTCAACATCTTCATCAACCTCTTCTCCGACTTCAATAGATACTTCTACGTCTTCATCAACCTCTTCTCCGACTTCAACAGATATTTCTACATCTTCATCAACCTCTTCTCCGACTTCAACAGATACTTCTACATCTTCATCAACCTCTTCTCCGACTTCAACAGATACTTCTACATCTTCATCAACCTCTTCCCCAACGTCTACGGATATTTCTACTTCAACAAACCTTTCTCCTGCTTCAACCGATATTTCTGATGCTTCAACTACCTTATCGGAAAATAATTTGACACCTTTATCTAAAGACGATTCAAAAACTGAATCCACAGAAGCTCTATCTACCGCAGCCCCCGAAACAAGCAGCAGTTCCAGCGATGTCACCACTAGTGATTCTCTTCTCACAGAAACCAGCGTCACGGGTCCCGGCAATATCACAGCGGTCAATGAAACAGCAGCAAACGGTGGAGACGACAAAGGAAAGTACGATTCTGACCTCGAGGAATTCATCAGCGACATCCTGAACGGCGAAGATTTAAGCAGCGAGGAGTTCCTGAACGATTCCCCAACTAACGCGACATCTGGGAACTCTCCGGTCATAGAGGTGATACCCATCGTCAGCCCACCTGTAGATAAAGACAAGAACAACACATTGGTGGGTGAGGCGGTGGTGATGAGGGACCCTGATCACAAACAATCCGTCGTCCAAATGATCTTATCTATGAATATTTCCAATGGTGGGGTGAAGACCGACCAGCCGGAAAGTGAATCATCAGACAGTGAAGACTCCGACAGCAGCGTAGATCCCGATTCTGAAAGTGCTGATAGTGATTCGTCTGACGAAGGTTCGTCTGATGATGATTCGTCCGACAGTGATGTGTCTGAAAGCGACGGGTTTCAGCAAAGGTACGAATCACCAAAGTGGCCTTTTTTTATGTTCCGGAGACCACTACGTGTTTGGGAAAACATGTTTACTAGAATATGATAAATTTTTGTTGGTATTGAAGAGTAGGTATTACTAAGGTATGCCTATATATTTTAAATGATGTTTTGTTGTCTTAGCCTGCAAATTTGTTTGATTGATATATTATTATGTACTATTTCCTATTCCTAGATAATTGATTCGAAAACTTTCATAAAATGTGATTTAGCTCTGAAATAATCTAAATTATATTGATACACTCAAAATAAAGCTTATTAGTTGATGAGGCATTTTAATATCTTATATAATCTTCCATAAATATTCCAGTTCTATCTATTTTTTTTCGCCCTGTGCCAAATAATAAGTAACTACTTGGTTTAGTAAATATAGGTTGACATCTCTCGACATTGTATTGTGGTTGAATGAAGTTTAAAAAAAAAGCCTATTTGCCCAACTCAACCCAATAACGGACAGTTTTTGAAGAGTACAAATAATCACAGGCGCTTTCAAAATAAGTAAATAATTTTAATGGCTGATATTAAAATATAATATTATTTTATATATACTATTCATTCTTTTGAAACAAATTAAGTTGTAATCATCATTCAAACATCATTTCGGATACTACTACGACATTATACTAATTACAGTCTAGTTTAAAAAAAATAAGATTTCGAAGAGGTTTTTTTCCCCACCCCAGTACAATGGTGTTTGATACATTTCCAATAAATTTTACTAACTCTGAAAGGTAGCGAGCTTGTTCCAATATGGCGCAGCTTTTATGATTTTAGGAGTGTTTTTACGGTTGACCTGGTATCGATGTTAACGAAATGTTTATGACCGAGACGACACCAGAGCTCAATTTGGTAACGCTTTCCTTGACCATACTACTACCCGTTTGGGTTATACGCTTAAGTACTAATTACAATAATGGATTAGGAACAGGGAAGGTTGAATTTGGACGAAGTGAACCCACATCTGCGTGGAGGAAGATTGGAAAACCATTTAGGAATAAACACCCCCAGTTCATCCGACCGAGGTTTGAACCTCGATCTCCTAGTCCTCAGCAGTATAAATGAACACGACTAGCACGTTAGCTAACTACTCCACCGAGGCGGGTTTTAAGCCGATATAATGTAGAGAAATATATAAAAAAAGGATTTATTTAAACTAAAACACACAGAGAAAAGTTATAACTTGAAATGAAGAAAGAACAGGCTTAAATAACTGTTTAAACTGACAGCATATGGAGGGGGGCTAACACCTGTGAGCCGAGTCCTCGGGGCTGGGGGGGAGGAGTTGGACCCCCTGGAGGCCCTGTGGGTATGTCACTGCTACATTTCTTGGTAAACGGAGTGTACATTATACATTGTAAAACCAACATATGATATTGTTTAAAAGGATTGTCTGGTAAGAAAAATATGTACTAATTTTCTATTTTTGCGGAAAAAACACCCAACAACAACTCCCAACTACTCGTATATTCACGAGTAATAGAATTTCGTCAACCTAAATTAAACCAACCAGGTTCGATTGGTTGTAATGTTAGGTTATTTTTTCTTGTCTTTCTAACCCAAATAATTTCTTTTAATATTCCAATTGAGGGTTTGTAAAGGCTTTGTATTACCTTTGATTAATAGCACCAGAAAACATATATTTTAAATCAAATTCTTAGATAAATAATTAGATAATAGTTTATTTTTATTAATTAAACTTGAAATACAAACAAACACATTTGTGTGTTTGTGTTGGTATAATGACAACAAAATAAAAACATGGTTACAATACTCGTACAGGTCAGCTTTAAATGCTTATATTTCTTATCTTATGGCTCCTCAACTTTAGAAATAAGAACAAGAGATCCTTTTGGTTTTAATGGGACGTTTATGGCTTCATATTCAGTTCTGAAATAAATACAAAGAAACACATTTAAAGGTGTATTTAATAAGTAAAACGTGAGTTACGTTCTAGTTTTGATAGGAAGATACTTTTAGAAAATACATAACTTTTTTTTCCGGTAGTATTGATAACATTTTACTATATCATTTTTTGTGCTATTTTATAGATTTTAATACAGTATCCATCAAAAGTATCAGATAGTGAGAGCTGTAGATCACACGATTTGATTTATGAATAAGTGAAATAATTTTCTAGTTGTCAGTTTAATCTTATATGAAAATTGAATAGTAGATTATAGTTTAAAATACAGAGGTAGGCAAACTACAATCCAAGGACTATTAGTGGCCCGCGAGACAAGTTTTGGTCACACACAATTATTTTACAAAATTTTTATTGATTAAAAACTAACAAGTGAAGAATTAACTCACCCAAATCTAGGATACACTAAGTATTTTCAGATATCTCAATGATTTTCTAGATTTGGATAAGAGGTAGGTTTTTTAGCATCACTTCTGCCTACATATTAATTTTATAAGCATACATACTAATTAGGCTAATGAGTTAGGAAATGGTAAGTTTGAATATAGAGGAAGTGTACCCTAATTTGCAGGGAGGATGATTGGAAAACCATTTGTAAAAATCACCCTCAATACACCCGACTTGGAATAGAACCCGGATCTCCCTGTCATCGGTAGTCTAGTCCAACACAAGAGTGACGTCTAAGACCTTTCGGACACCGAAGAAGGTAGAGTCGTACTTGTACACGATATGGGGATACTGACGATCACTCCCCTCAATAGCGGTGTCACCCATATCGAGGGTCACACGGTCTAAGGCATCCCTCACACTATAGGTTGGTGTTGGTGGAGGGGTGATAAGGGTTCAAAAACAGTTTAGATGAACGCATGGTTGATTACTTGTAAATGGTTTCCCATTCTCTTTACACATAAATGTGGGTACATTTATTATAAATCATAACGTCATCATTCCTACCCAATTATCGTAATAAATATGTATGTCCAAACGTGTAGGGAGACGCGGGAAAATATAATAATAGTAGAAGGCAAGGAAACAAAATTGTAGACAAAAGAGCTCAAACCCCCGGACTCCCTATATGTATAAATATAGTCAAGATCTGGAGGTCAGCTAATTTCCCTTTCGACCTGAAATATTCTTTATTCGTATATCGGAATATTGGTTGACTCCTGACACAAATTCTAATTACAGCCTGAACTGCTTGTTATTCGTATACTGGGAGATTGGTTGACTCCCGAGTCTAGACTATAAATACAACCTGAACTGCTTGTTATTCATATAGGCCTACTGGGAGATTGGTTGACTCCTGAGACTAGACTATAAATACGACCTGAACTGCTTGTTATTCGTATACTGGGAGATTGGTTGACTCCCGAGTCTAGACTATAAATACGACCTGAACTGCTTGTTATTCGTATTCTGGGAGATTGGTTGACTCCTGAGACTAGACTATAAATACGGCCTGAACTGCTTGTTATTCGTATTCTGGGAGATTGGTTGACTGAGACTAGACTATAAATACGACCCTATAACTTGTGGGAAGTGATGGAACATTACTAGAGAGTTCCGAGAGCTCAAGTTACCCGTGAGGGACTCCGGAGTAGACACTGGCGGCGTAGACTGTCACTCTGTCAGCCAGAGGAGGGAACGTCGCGAGAAGGTCTACAGTTTCCTCTTCTGCTCCGAGATTCAGCAGGATCACGTAGGTGTCATTATCCTGCAGCCTCCTTGGGACACACAATGATAGTAATAGTAATATTAATAATATTAATAATTTCAATTCAATTTTCGATTTCCTTTATTTTAGTGCTGGACAACAGTCGTAAGACCTATAACAGGCCAGCATTGAAAGGTACACAAGTACCTTACAAATACAGATTATTACACGAGGAAATAAGATCAACAATATTTGTTAAATAATTATACATGCTAATGTATAATAGTTACAAAAATAGTAAATAATAATGATAAGAATAAGAATAGCAATAATAAATTATTATTATTATTATTGGCACCGCGTCTTACTACCCGTTCGGGTTATACGCACTTACGCTAATGTGTAATGGTAGGGTGATTGTGAGATGAAAGGAGGACCTACAGTTTAACGTGGAATCCGAACCACGGCGGAGGCCTGGCATGCCTCACATTCACAAGTTGTGATTAATACATGTCTTGTCAGAGGTGAAGGAAGGGTTTGGAAATCAGATAAATATGTGCAGGGACCGGGGATCGAACCCCGGCCGCCAGCACAGAAGTCTGACACCTTACCCCTAGACCACCAGGTCACCAGCAATAGTAAAAAATAATAATTAAAGATTAGTAAAATATAAATATTTTAAAAGCAGTAACAATAAGCGAACAATAAATCAGAATGCGTATAACCCGAACGGGTAGTAAGACGCGGTTCTAATACTACTACTACTACTACTACTACTACTACTACTACTACTACTACTACTACTACTACTACTACTACTACTACTACTACTACTACTACTACTACTACTACTACTACTACTACTACTACTACTACTACTACTACTACTACTACTACTATTAAATCAGAATATTGTAAATTTCAATATTGGAGGCAAAACCTTTTCAGGATAAATTATTGGTATGAGAATTTCTCAAATAAATATTTGAGCTTAGATTTCTTTTATGATAGAAATCGAATTTGACAAATATAATAATAATATAATTTATATTTTCTTTACAAAAGTGTTCGTAAACAGTCACAAGACCTAAAACAGGCCAGCACTGAAAAGTACACAATTACCTGACACGTATGCATAAATACATAAGAAAATGCATAAATAAATAAGTAAATAGAATAAACAATCGTACAATACCTAATAAATTATACATTCACATAAATAGTTACCCAAATATAAGAACAATTATGATAGTAGTAAATTACCTTAATAAAGAGTATTAGTAAGAATCAATAAGCATTGATATCATTTCAAACACAAAAAATAAAAACAATAAGGAGAATAATGCAAATTTAAATGTAAGATTTAGAACATTAAATTAATGTTAGGCAAGTTTCTTAAATATTTCTCTGAGCTTGACTTGTTTTTTGGTGTTATAAAAGTCAAATTCAAAAAACCTAAAATTTTCGCTATGGATAACACGGCCAATAGGTCTCACTCTGAAAGAGTTATTGAATAAAAATGATGTTAGACTAAGAGAGGCAAGAGAATGGATATGAATTCCTACATGATTGAGGGCAAATTTGCAAGAAATGTTGTTAATTGAAAATATTAAAAACAAAAAGTGCATCACAATGAAGTTTGGAGCCCTAATAGGTTTCGAGTTATATCGTAATCCTAATAAATCTGGTTAGTAAAGAGTTAATGATAGTAACATATTTAAGTTGAACGATTTTTAACCTTAGAGTTAGTTAAAGTTAATGAAACTCCAAGCAACACTAACATATTCAAGCTTAGATCTAACATGGGCATAGTATAGACACAAAACATGGTCAACTTTCTTAAATGAAGAGGTAATAAAATAAATTTAATAAGTACAAGTAATTTCAATGATTGAGATATCTCGGTGCAGTGCCGGTTCGTGTATAGGCACTGCGGATCTGCAGCAACCACTATTTCCACTTGATATTATCGATGACATTTAATATAATGAATCCTTTTTTCTTTAATCCTTTCTTTATTTTTGTAGTACAATATATATTCCTTAAGCTTAGTGTCACTACTTCAGTAGCCATCCCACAGTTTATGAAAAAGATACAAAAATCTTTGTATGGAACTGTGCGCTTCACAGCGCCAGCGACGTGGTGTTTGACTGTTGTGCGCATGCGCAAATAGTAGGGGAGAGGAGAGGAAGGCGGGACTTCCAGGTAGATAGAGCACTGTTGCTCTCGCAGTGCTGGCTCTGGCGTGATGGTGGAAGGAAGTTTTTATTATTTAGCGTGTGTTGTGCTTAAAAGCCCACGTGTACCATATTCTTGAATGTGAAAAAGTGTAGAAGAGTGTAGAATTAGATTATTATTCTGCTTCCAGCTATTCTATTTGATTCATTTTTTTTCAGTTCTTTTATTTACCCTAAAGACTAAATGCACTTGCAGTACTTTCAATAAGGAAAAATTTCTTCAATTCTCATCCAGAGATCAAAGCGAAAATTATTGAACTTTTTGCGTAAATTAAAACAAGAAGAATGGATTTCATTATAAAATGAATAGATCAAGCTTGAACTGTAACAATTTAAGTTAAAGTAGGTAAAAAATGTTTGATTTTTTAGGCTAAGATTTTATCAAGTTCCTGTTTACATTTTCTTTTCATACATGTTTTTTCCCCCTTTTACACAATTTTAAAATTAAGGTTAAACATTTTCTGGATCAGCACCCCCACTAATTTTAGCTACGAGCCGCTATTGTCTCAGTGTATGGTCGACATGATAGTGAAAGTAGAGTTTGAGGTCCAGGAAAACATCTAGATCATTAAGAGCGTTCACTATAGCAGGCCCAACTTAGCTCCCAGCACGCACCTGCGTTTGTTTGTGTGTGTGCGCGAGTCATGAGAGTTAAAGGGAAAATAAAAGACGTGCGATATTCTAGAAATGTGTGCAGTGCACTCGTATTTGAATGATTACTCAAAAATTTTCCGCGGGGACGATGGGAGGGGAAAGGCGACTAAGTTTCTGGTTAATAAACTAAAGTTAGAATGCCCCTATTATGACAGAATGAAGATTTGTGCACATTCTTATCCGTGAATCAATTTTAAAATGGTCAAAAAGGGCCTTCTCATTACAGTTTTCATCCAAATGTTAATTAATATTTCAACTAGGTTGATTATTGGGATCTTCTATTAACGCTTTACCTCCATTAATGTTTAATCATAAATTATCCACGTGCAATAGTGTTCGTGTAAATCTACGATTTCTATCCGACTGTACCACAGAGTTGATTGACATGTGATATAATAGGAGTGAGCTCTATAATCAACGAAGGTGACCTGGCGGTCTAGGGGGTAAGGTGTCAGACTTCTATGCTGGCGGCCGGGGTTCAATCCTCGGTCCAGGCATAGATTTATCTGATTACCAAACCCTTCCTTCACCTCTAACAAGACATATTGTGAATGTGGGGAATGCCAGGCCTCCACCGTGGTTCGGATTCCATGTAAAACTGTAGGTCCTCCATTTCATCTCACAATCACCCTACCATTACACATTAGCGTAAGTGCGTATAACCCGAACGGGTAGTAAGACGCGGTGCTAATAATAATAATATAATCAACGAACAACTTATAAGTACAAAATTTAGGATTAGTTTTCCTATTAAAATAAATTGAATTGATCTTTAATTTATTGATAGACATTCCATTTTCAAGAGACTATTATAAAATACCATTAATGTCGCTTTGTAAATCTGATAAATATCAAGGGTACAGAGAGTACATGTGTTAGAAGAGAAAGCAAGACTGAGATGGCATGGACATGTATTGAGGATAGAAAAGGAAGGGACGCGAAAGAAAATGATGGAAATGAAGTATGTAGAAAAAATACCTCAAGGAGGCCAAAGAAAAGATAGGAGAAGCTAATAACAGAACGTGAGCAAGTGAGAGAAGAAGAACGGAGGCTATTAAAAGAGGAAGAATGGTGGAAGGATAGAGGAAGATGGAGAAATTTTACTAAGCCGACCCGGTTGGGAACAAATGATGATGATGATGATGATGATAATTATGTAAATATATACAATCTGCAATTAATTTGCTAATTTTAAATAGTTTTATATCATATGCAAAGCTAGATGAGTTTAAATATTCACCAATTACATGAATAAACATATTAAAGAGAAGAGGACCTAAATTATAACACTAGGGGCTGAAAATATTTTGGAGGTGTGAAAATATATTTTAATATTAAATGATCTGTTATTAAAATAGATATTAAACCAATTTACATATGAGTGAGGTAGGTCAAAACTACAAAGTTTCGAGAGTGGTGACATAAGTACTTTGGTCAAAATAAATAGCATCAACCCAGCCTTGAGTCAAGACTTAAGGGACAACATGTCCCAGAAATTCTACCAAATATGTGCCAATATACAATAATAAGAATTTTTTTTTGAATTTTTTTTAATAAACAGGAATAATAATAGATTGTTTCCATGTAAGAAGGAAAGTTTCATTTGGCAGGCTAATGTTAAAGATATGTGCTATTAGAGAACTGAAAATATTGGCACATTCTTTAACAATAAAACTAGGAATTCCATCTGTCCCGGCCCATCTAGAACAACTCAACTTAACTTTTTATAGCCCTATCAACATGCAAGGGTGTAATGTGGCATGGATACAAGGGCGTGCTAGTTTCAATAACGGGGCAGAACAAGCCAAGTAAGGTCGAATTATACACGGAATGAAAGTAGTTCCCAAACTCATTTGTAATTGATAAAAAAATCAATTATAATCTCACCGTTAAATTATAGTTTTGACAGTTTTACTTTATTCACACGATTATTTTTTTTAACAAATTTACAAAACTCCTTGGGTTTACTTTTGATACTATTTTCAATTGATTTAATCCAAATGGCTCTATCTATAGTTAAACTTGTTTTAACTAATTTACGAAAGTGTGAGAAAACGTGATTAGAATTCACTAGTATGTTTTTTTTTAACTTTTTGATTTTTTTCCCCTAATATAGTATTTAAGAGTAGAAGAAAACCAATTATGAAATTTGGATGAATTTTGAATAATAATTTGAGGTATATGCGTTTTTATTTTTATTTGGAATAATTTGTTGAAATTATCTGTGACTAAGATAACATCCGTAGTAGAATAAACACAAGACCAATCAGCAGTGGTCAGGTCATTATAATGATTGAAGTAATAACCACGTCCATAATCAATATAAGTGGGGGGAGGTGGGGGGTATAATTTTAGTAGCAATGGGTAAATACATCTAGGATAATCAGTAAAGGCGGATGAAATATATCAATATTTACTAGTGATTGAGAGCTATGTGTTACCTAGGGGAGGTGGAAATCAACAAAAACAAGGTCTATGAAGTTAATGTCACTATTTTTAGTTCCGTTAAATTGTTTTAATCCTACTACACTAGTCGATGCAGGAAGCCAAGTAGATTTTAATTTAATCTAAAAATGAGATCTATTTTGAGCGTGATATTTCCAATCACCTAAAAGTATTATTCGAAAAGGATAGTTGGCCAAGCACCTTCAAGAAATGTAACGTAATAAAAAAATATTTCAACTGTTGTTTGTGGAGCAAGATATATGTTACCAATTAACAGTGTTTGGTTATAAAGGGTTGGTTCAATTTCGAACAGACAAGATATTTAAGGTTAAGTTCTTTAGTCAAGTGAGACTTCATGTTAAGGGAAGAAACCATAGAGGAAAAACAGATGGCAAATAGAGATTAAAAAAAGATTTTGTTAATAATCTGCAAGTAGGTGACTGTATAATAATAATAATAATAATAATAATAATGAACGTGTCGTGGAGAAAGGGCTGATAATACTGCGGAATGGATCATGCAGCACGAATGGGAAATTCTAAAAATCTTGTTTAGGGTACTGACTGGCAAACCCAAACATTAGAATGGATCTGAAAGGTATATGGTTTAATGATGTTGACTGGATAGTGCTAGCTCAAGATAAGGATCGGGTGTAATGAGGTGGACTGGATAAATCTAACTCAAGATAGGGATAGGGTATAATGAGGTGGACTGGATATAACTAACTCAAGATAGGGATAGGGTATAATGAGGTGGACTGGATAGAACTAACTCAAGATAGGGATGAGATGAATGAGGTAGACCGGATAGAACTAGATAAAGATAGGGATAGGGTATAATGAGGTGGACTGGATAGAACTAGCTCAAGATAGGGATGAGAAGAATGAGGTGGACTGAATATAGCTAGATCAAGATAGGGATAGGGTATAATGAGGTGTACTGGATAGAACTAACTCAAGATAGGGATGAGATGAATGAGGTAGACTGGATATAACTAGATAAAGATAGGGATAGGGTATAATGAGGTGGACTGGATAGAACTAGCTCAAGATAGGGAGGAGATGAAAGAGGTGGACTGGATATATCTAGATCAAGATAGGGATAGGTGGCGTACTTTTGTAAGTGCGACAATGAACTTTAGAGTTTCTAATGCATTCGAGTAAGTAAGTAAGTGAGTGAATGAGTGAGGTAAAGTAAGGTAAGGTATAGTAAAATAGAATAGAGTGGAGTAGAGTAGAGTAAAGTAAATCGTGTCACGTAGTATCACTGGGATAAGCTGCGCCATGGGGGAAACAAGTGAGGTAAGCTTTCCCTTTTTTTATTTAACAGCACCATGTCTCATTACTCGCTGGGGTTGTGCACATATGAACTAATTACGTCACTGTGTTAAGGAGGAGGGAGGTTTCATTTAGAGGAAGCGCACGCACATCTACTTGGCTGAAGAGTGGAAAACCATTTAGGAAATACCCCCCTCCCCTCAGTACAACCAACCGGGATTCAAGCCTCTACCTCCACTTAATTGGTAGTCTAGTTTATTGTGAGAGTGACGCCTTACACAGTAGGGATCAATTCCCGGCATGTTCAAACAATGTATCTTAAGAGAAATGTGGGTTTCTTCTTTCATAGTGATGAGCTAACGGTCAGAACACTGGGTGTTGTATCATTTTTTTAAAATTCATGTAGATATATACGTCATGTGATGATATAATCAACCAGTTGCTTCAGAAAGTTCACGTTAAATACCTACAACATACAAAAACGATATTTTTTAAACGTTATTTTGTACAAAAAAAAAGTTTTTTTTTGTTACATCCCAAAGTAAAAATATCGAACTTAACGCTCGTTATTGTCCATCCCACTTTAATTTTACTGACCTGGTGAAGGCGAACACGTGGTCACCGATGACCTCAACTTGTGTGTCTCCTCTCTGTACCGTGGGCGTAGCTCTGGCGGCTGTCAGTAGCTTGTACACGTGGTAATGACTGACGCTAGCCTTCTTCTGAGCTTCCACGTTCAACTCCGGGTATCTAGGATTCACTGGTAGCCACGTGACTTCGCTGTTTGAGAAACCTGGATAAACAAGTGCTATCTTCAGCTAGAGCTAGAGATGGACATCGAATGAGAAGCATCTCTGTTTGTTTCCACCGATACTATAACGACGGTAGTAAAGACACCATAGTCTGCAATGTATTGATACCACCATCAATACTGTAACATGAGATATTGATACCGCCATCAATACTGTAACATCAAAGTATTGATACCGCCATCAATACTGTAACATCAAATATTGATACCTCCATAAATACTGTAACATCAAAGTATTGATACCGCCATCAATACTGTAACATCAAAGTATTGATACCGCCATCAATACTGTAATATCAAAGTATTGATACCGCCATCAATACTGTAACATCAAAGTATTGATACCACCATCAATACTGTAATATCAAAGTATTGATACCGCCATCAATACTGTAACATCAAAGTATTGATCCCACCATCAATACTGTAATATCAAAGTATTGATACCGCCATCAATACTGTAACATCAAATATTGATACCACCATCAATACTGTAACATCAAATATTGATACCACCATCAATACTGTAATATCAAAGTATTGATACCGCCATCAATACTGTAACATGAGATATTGATACCACCATAAATACTGTAACATCAAAGTATTGATACAGCCATCAATACTGTAACATCAAAGTATTGATACCGCCATCAATACTGTAACATCAAAGTATTGATACCACCATCAATACTGTAACATCAAAGTATTGATATTACCATAAATACTGTAACATCAAAGTATTGATACCCCCGTCGTCTGCAAAGTATTGATGTCGTAAAACAAAATGAGTTGATGTTATTTTAATAACAAAACTTTGGTGACTTTTTGTAAAATTAATTAAGGAACTACCCGCTTCGGTGGTCGAATGTTTATGGCGTCACTCATATACACAGATTGATTTACATTTATAAGCTAGGAATTAATAAAGTGTAATATTTAGGAAATGTACCTGCACTTGGGTGGAGGAAATTGAAAAACTATTTAAGGACAAAAAAAACCAATAGCATCAATACACCCGACTAGGATTTTAAACCCAGCCTCACTATTATCGACAAACCCGTCTTGACTCTTGATGAGCTTGACATTCATACCACGTACTCCTACCGGTATGAAATACAAACAGCAAACTATCGTGTAGATCTCACTGATACCCGACCTGACCTGAGCTGGTCGTGTCGTCCCACTGGAAGGGGGTCCTCTCAGGGTCTCTGGTGTACTGCAGGTAGCGCTCCGGTCCAGCGTCTAGAGCCTGGGGGTCCTTGGTCTGTTCCCAACTGACGGGAGTGTCTTCCATGCCGATCTCCTCCCCATTGTACGTGACGGCCACCCCGGGCAGAAGCAGGGCCAGCATGTTTAGACCATCGACCAACTCCCGCCCGAACCTACTGGCCACCCGGTGGTTGTCATGGTTACCGATCTGGGGATTGACAACAAGTCAAGAGTCACCTTTCTCTTTCTGGCTAATTCCGAGCTCTATTTATGCACCGTCGCCTTGACTTGTAATCTTGCCAGTTGCATTGGCAAGGAGTAAAGAAGTGTAGCCCGAATATCTTAGTTATTGCATTTGCGTATAATCCAAACAGGAACAAAAAAAAAACAAATTTCTACAATGAACACAAAAACAAGTCACTAGGATATCAATTTATCACAGTTAAATAGGAAGCTTCAAAATAATAACTTTTAAATGTTTCGACAAGACCAGGAATCGAACTTGAATCACTCTATCTTTGTAGAAAATCTGAGCTAAGGGTAAAATGAACAATGGCAAGTCCGCACAAGTTGATAAAACATTTAATGCAGCAGTTTAGATCACTCACCACCCAGTTGGACAGCGCTCCAGGCGGCAAGTCGTCAATCCACTTCTTGGTGGCCTTTAAGAAGTCTGAAGGGGTAGAGTTCCCGTTCACATCTGTGATGAGAGCGAAATTGAAAGGGAAATGGGCCCCGGGACTCAGAGGGGTTCCGTAGTATCGCATTGTGGTCTCAAAATCTGCATAGGCCTCTGCCATCATTAGCCTGCAACGTTGATTAACCCAGATAATAAGATTAAAATTAAATATAGGTAAACAACTGTTAAGAGCTAATGATTATTTTCTGTCTTAGTACAACGGCTGGATTCTTAATTTAATACCGTAAAGTCGTTAACCTTTGCGACAGAGTCGCTGTCGCTAGGCTGTGGTCGTCTAGTATGGCCACTTTAATTTATAACAAGACCGTGCGTGCTGGAATCCTGTTCGCGGCGACCAGACCACAAGCGTGGTCGTAGCCTTTTATTCCCTCCTCCCCCCTCCAAATATATTGAAGCATCTGATACAAGATCTGAATACCTTTCAAATGACTGATAGCTCTGACCTTTCGGGATCTTGGTAGGCTTCCATCAGTCCACGCCATTGCTGCACCATATCGAACGTCTCTTCAAGGTTAACGGTGTAGTTGTGGACGAGGTAGAGGTAATCATCGGGTAAGGCCTTCGGGTCGTTGGACAAAGGTTCATCCTGTAAGGAAGTCACCTCGAAAAGGAAAGGAACAGCATCGACGCGGAAACCGGCTACGCCACGGTCCAGCCAGAACGTCATAGCATCCTGGAAACATATAAAACTATTTCAGAAAAAATAATATATATTTCTTCAGATATTTAACGTGAGCTTTCTGTACAGACTGATTATATAAGCACGCGAGAGTTTCTATGTGCTATAAAGAAAGGTCCTACCCATTTTGCCAGGAAAGATATTTTTACGTGCCTTTCAGGGTTGTTTTACATTCTACAATCGACATTCGACCGACGGTTTTACTTCCCCTCCGAAGGAATTTGTTCTACGAATTTTTATCGCTCAAGAAAAATCTGTCAACCTCGGCTGGGTTTGAACCGACAAATATTTGGTTCTGAGGCAATCGTTTTAGCCCAGGAGCACCAAAGTCAACCAGAAAAAAATTTATTAATTCATCAAATAAATTGTATGACACACTCGTACAAATTTTTTCGCATTATAGCTAGGCACAAATTTTTCAAAAGTTGGTTTTCGGTTGAATACTCCTAAGTAAGTTTTCTTTAGATAAACAAACATAAAATTTTGTTAATCACAATAAACAAACTTCATAATGTAAATTTTAAACAAACTTTTTCAAACAATTAAAAAATATATTCAAATTTCCAATTATCATCTATTTTTAAACCAACTTAAGATTACTTATGTTCGTAAGAATAAAAATAATATACTACTATATTCATAATTAATAAATGATACGGTGCACTGCACAGACTTTCTCCTGCTTTTATTTCAAAAGATACATTTTACTAGAAAATTGTAAGATTTGTGAAATGTATACAGTGTTGTAGAAGCACTACGCCAAATATTATAAATACAATAATATACACCATAGCTTACTTTATGGTACTAGAAACTAGGAACACTGTTACAGAAAAATAGAGAAGAGAGAAGCTTACACCTTGCAGCGCTACTGTCCGCATGAATGAAGCAAGCAAGGTCAATCTGTTTAGTTAGGGCAGACAATACATGTATGAAATATCTGAAACCATTTAATAACTTCAGTCAACTCAATTATAGATTAAGAAAAACTTCTTCTTAAATAAAAAATATTGATGATGGTGGAGGGGGGGGGGGATAGTGTCACCTTAGTGCCTCATCCTTCGTTTCCCTATGACCGTCCATGACCCGGGTCACTGAACAAACCTTGACGCCATAAACCCTCTCCTGCCCCCCACCCCGAGTTGAGGGTGGCTGCGTTATCTGATAGCCCAGGATTTGAATAATTGATTACTAATGTGTATCTGAAGATATGCGCACGTCCATCACAGACTCTGCCTTAAAATATAAATGAAGAACGACCCTGGGCGCGGGACGATTACTGGAGAGCTCAATGGTCAGAGCATTGACATACTAAGACAAAGGTCCCGGGTTTGATTCCCGTATACAGGTGTACTTTTTTTCAATTTAAAGAAATTTACAGCTTATTTGTAGAGCATTGACTCATTAAGTCAAAGGTCTCGGGGATATATTCCAATGGCGAAGTGTTTAATTTTATACATATATCTAAATGTATGATTGTTAAATGTGGTCACACGCAGGGGGTAGTGATGGGTCGGGGTTGAAAGTTCATGGGTGTTAGATGAATTGTCGTCCTTGTGACGACTGCCCTTACTTTGACGGGACAAGGGGCTTCCTGACCTTGGCTGTGGGAAGCTCCCTGCCTCTAAATACTTACAATTGTTCGCTGCGCGCGTTTACCTGCGTAGCTACGCTCGTACAACACGGTCATAATGGGTTAGAGGAGCCTCGAAAGTGGTGTTGTTCCCCAGATACTGATCGCTGGGCCCTTCATGGCATCTGACTAGAGACGTGGTGGTGTCTTTTATGTGGTCATCCTCGGTAAATGTTAGTTTCATCTTTATGTGTTTTTAAATTACCTTCATCTCGTCCACCAAATGAGGGTTGCGGAAGTTCAAATCGGGCTGCTTCACAGCGAACTGGTGGTAATAATATTGTCCTCTCTCTACGTTCCACTCCCAAGCTGGGCCTCTGAAAACACTCAACTACCACTTTCTCATTAGTTTGACTTACACATACTGTAAAAACCCGTTGGACTCAATTTCGAATATTCCAAACATAATTTTGGGAAAAAAAGGTAAAACAAATTAAGTCAAATGATATACATGTATTTTAACAAACTCGAAGTTAAAAAGTAAATTGTAAGAAACATTGATAATAAATGATTAGTTTTAAGTTGTAGTCAAAACAATGTGTTTTACTATAGCTAAAGATCATTACAGTACTGTAAAAATACATACTGTAAATGTAAAACTATATTTCACACAACGTGTTATGCTTAAGTTAAATGAATGCAAACTTTATTAAACTTCCCGGGGTTCAATCCTCGGTCCAAGCACAGATTTATCTGATTACCGAACCCTTCCTTCACCTCTGACAAGACATCTTGTTAATGTGAGGAATGCCAGGCCTCCACCGTGGTTCGGATTCCACGTTAAACTGTACCCTACCATTACACATTAGCGTAAGTGCGTATAACCCGAACGGGTAGTAAGACGCGGTGCTAATAATAATAATAATAATATTAAACTTACTCAACTGTAATTTAAAGTTTGTGAAAATACTGTTTCCTCATAGGTGACCTGGTGATCTAGGGGTAGGGTGTCAGAATTCTGTGCTGAGGTCCGGGGTTCAATCCTCGGTCCCGGCACAGATTTATCTGATTATCAAACCCTTCCTTCACCTCTGACAAGACATCTTGTGAATGTGAGGAATTCCAGGCCTCCACCGTGGTTTGGATCCCACGTTAAGCTGTAGGTCCTCCATTTCATTTCAAAATCACCCTACAACTACACATTAGCGTAAGTGCGTATGACCCGAACGGGTAGTAAGACGCGGTGCTAATAATAATGTTTCCTCATAGTTCTTTACGTATTCCCCCGTTTATTCAGAATTTTCACTAATTCGAACAAGTTTCGGTCCCGATTAGTTCAGATTAATGAGGTTCTACTGTTTATCATGTAGGCCTATTTTATGTAGACAAAGTAAGTATCCCCGGTGTGCAATCCAGTTAGTTTGAAAAGACGTAACAGTAGTCTTGTATTGATGGACAACACCATGGATTAGCAAACTTTTTGATGTCATGGGTCTTAAAATTTTTTATTTTTGGGACTGGACTGAAAAAAATAGAGTAAAAATTTTCAACACTATATTTCTCATATACTAATTAGTTTTTTAATCACCACGTCTTACTACCATTTCTGATTCTACGCCTACGCATTATGCACACACTACGCTAATTTATTAGGAATGATGAAGTTTGAAATTAGAAAAAGTTTATCCACATTTTCGTGAGAGGAAATGGGTAAAACAATTTAGTAAAAACCACCCTAATTACATCCAAACAGGATTCTAACCTCGATATCCCCGTCATTGGCAGTCTAGTCTATTTGTGAGAGTGATGGCTTAGACCATGTGATCACCTGAGCAAGTAGTAATTAAATATTTGACTATTTTTATAAACACAATAAGTTTGTCTGCGAAATCTTCTTCGGATCAGATAAAATTAGTTGGCGGGCCGTATCCGACCCGCGGGCTGTAGGCTGGCGACCGCTGGACTACACTATGGCTTTTGCCTTTAAGTGGTTAGCTGTGCCATTGCGGAACAATAATTTCTACCTTTCAGGATAAACAAAAGGTTACATGACTGAGAGTTCCAAACTCCCTCTTAAATGCGATCAAGGAGCATGTGAGTTTAAAGACTTAGACTGCATGACCACCAGATTCGGGTGTGTTGATATTACGTTCGTATCTCAACCGAGTGCATTACTAGAGGGTGCTTTACCACCGGTGGTTATACTATTATCTCTCGAGAATAATGTAGGCGCACTTCCTCTAAATATCCTTTTATCGATATCCCACATATTAAGTACACTTAGCAGCCTGTGTTTGAAAGCATGGAATTACAAAGATAGATAAAGGAACATAAAAGCTTACCCAGTTGTTTGGAGGGATTATTTCTCCTGACACGTTATTCACTTTCCCATCGTGCCAAATATAATAATCTGTGAAAGGATCTATCTTCTTGATAGATTTCTTGAACCATTCGTGTTCATCACTCGAGTGATTCGGCACAAAGTCTAAGATGATTCTCAAACCTAAAACATTGTATGATTAAACAAGGTAATACAATAGTTCAGTCAAAGCGTCATAGTTACAGGGAACAAGGCCTAATATACAGTGTTATTTAGATCTTCAGGTAAAACAGATATAAGTGTTTTATAAGCTGACAAGACAAGTATTTCCACGTAATAAACTTGGGACTGGTGACGCCAAATCACGGCGCTATAAGACGTCTGTCTAAGCGTGTGCACCTGGGGATTAGGCAACACATGCCGCACGCCACTTTAATCAACAGGGGCATCCCCACCACTGAACTCTCAATATCGAGCCTTATAAGGGTCAACAGCCATATCTATGAAAGGATCAGCAATTCCTTATGGATACCTGTTGTCATAATTTACACCACACTATCCATCTAAGATTGGCTGAAGAGTGATGTGTTTTCTACCACCTCAGGTGCATACAAAGTTAACTTTGACGTCTCTTAGCGCCGCTATTTGGCGTAGTCAACCCCAAGTTCATTACGTGGAAATACTTGACTTGTCACCCCCTAAAACCACTATAGTTTCTTACCTGGGGATATGAGAGACTTTGTTTACACGGGGGTCATGGTGCTCAGTCGTGAGGACACGGCCCGACGTAAGGTGGCCGGGACGCGATCTGGGCCCGCGCACTTTTCATATAAACGAGCACTAGACTGTCTTTTCTACCTTCCGGTACTGACAGAGCTCTAATAATCTTGTTGGGGCACCTCCACAGGGTGGCCCCTGGGAAATGTGACGGACGCTGGAGTCCGACATAGCTAAGACCCCGACAAGGTCATCTGTGTGTGAGGAGTGAGGCTCCTGGACACACACTAAGTGGGTGGTAGTGCGTACCCGTGTAGCGGGGATAGCTGGTCAGGGCACCTCCTCGAGGTCCCCGCTGGGCAACTCTGGGCAGCCGATCTAAGAGAAGGTGCTGGAGGCGTGGCAGCCAAGATGGCGGGAGATAAAATAAAGTTTTTGGGACTTTGAAGAACAAAGATTGAAGAGATGGATGTTCGGAGGCTGATCTCCTGACTTCCTCGTGTTTGGGCGTTCACTAGGAGTGGAGGGGTCTTTCTTCTCAAGTAACCCAAGGCAGGCTGGAATGGAAGGGCTGGTACTGGTATTTTCGGGTGCCCGAGTACCCAGAATAACACTCGTAGACTTCGGCCCATGTCCAGCTAAAAGGTTCCGGTCCCGATTGGTATCAATGGTTGCACTGTTAGGGGCCACAGACCCCGGGTGTAGTGAAGCTAGAAAGCCTTTCGGGGGGCCTTCTCGGAAGTTTAGCTTGGGGAAAAACTGTTTACACGTCTTATAAAAGGCAATGTCCGGTGGATGTCCCACCAAAAAATTATAACTCATTTTTAGAGAGGTCATGTGCTCGAACTTTCAGGAAAATTCTTAAAAATCTAAGTTTCTAAATGGTGGTTCCAGGTGAGTGGAGCAAACTTTCAAATGAGTGTGATTTTGAACAAACTAGCGCACAAACTACGAGAATACAATAGATTCAAATCAAACGTAATCACATTTAACAAGCTAATAAAATTTAGATGTTCACACTTTGAGTACAAAAAACTTCGTTCATTAACTTATTCCAAAGTCAAATCCTAAACCGTAAAATAAATATAGTGGATAAAAACATACTGAGAACGTATCCAAATTACATTTAAACCCTATTTTATTTAAAATAACTATGTTTGAAATGAGCAGGAATGTTTATTTTTATTTATTATAATAATGGATTGAAAATTCAATATACAGTAGTTTTCACATACTCTGAATATTAACACTTATTATTACCACGTGTAGTGCTCAAGAATGATAAAACCCGTGAAAGAATGTAGGATAAGAGTGAAGAACTTTTCACGTTTTACTGCCTCAGGTAAATAAGGGCTAATGTCATAAAACTTTGTGCATGGAGAAGCATATGTTTTTTTTTCTTTAAAATAATGTATCACTAGAGTAATACTCTCATTGAAGTCCCGGACCAACTCTTTTTATTCACACAGCAGCTAAGACTTTGTGGGTATTTTAGTTACGGAATATATTAAGATGTTTATATTTAACCACGCAGATTTTCATAGTTGGACATTGTCCCTTCTTATCCCAATGCACATGGTATTAATGTTTCTTTGACTCAAGAAGGTCACAGAGATTAACTTCACCCTCCATTGACGCCTGGATTCCGATTAGCCAGGTTAGCCAACTCTTGCACAACGATAATAGCTTGTAAAAGGGTAACAACGACTATACTAACGGCACCTATTATCAACTAAGATAACTATTTGCTGAAAGAAAAGTTGTATTTAAAAATATGTATTTTTACTAGAGTGTCGACTTGAGAGTCGTTAGAGCTCAATATCGTCGTGATTATTGATGCCAACCCAAATTTAGAAATACGTTTAAAAATAAAAATAAACTATTCATTAAATAATATGCTATAAACAAACACTCTAGCTTAATTGTATGAATACAATAAATAAATTGATTCATAATTTTTGTTTTCCCGTTTAAAATGCATTGAAATGGAAACATTTTAACGAAAATATTTCAATAACTATTTTTAGCATGGTTTGAAAATTCCATAAGAATTCTGAAAGATGCCCAGATATGTTACTAAAATAAATAAAAACCAACAATGTTGAATTATTAAATATATAAATAAACAATTTTTTGTTTATAACCATGCATTTATGGGTAGTGTTAAATCAATATTCCGGGGTCAGGTTGTTGAGTTTCCCATAATTATGTCAGGTTTGACCCACCCATAAGCAGTATTAGAGCTCTAAAACAAATCCCAATTCAAAATTTTGTTAATATATATAAATATTTTTTTCAAATCTCGAATATCCTTAAGAATTTAAGATATTTGAGAGTTCGAGGATAAACTGTCGATGACGGGGAAATCGAGGTTCCGAAACTCGGTCAGGTGTATTGTGGGTGGTCTTTTCAAAATGGTTTTCCATTCTCCCTCCACGTAGATTCGGGTACACTTCCAATATATATAGCCTTCCTCATACCTAACACATTAGCGTAATTACTATATAAGCGTATAACTCAAACGGGTATTAAGATGCAGTGCTAAATATATACAGATGAACATATATAAAATTATATATAAGTATATATACATATAGAATAACATATGTAAACTTATGTATAAATATATATTATACATAGATAAATATATATTTATAGTATATATATATATATAATTATATATACATATATATATATCTATATATCTCGTCGTGAAGTTTAAAAAAAATTGTCTTAAAGCAGTTAAAAGTTTTAAAATATATAAATAATTGGAGATTTAGGTGCTATTAATTTTATGAACCTAACATGCTATCATACTTAAAAATGAAGAGTAATAATACATAACTACCATATTAATGATATTTTTAGGTGATTTGAATCCTTCAATATAGCAGGAACATAATCAACATAGGTTTTTTAGTTGAAATGAAAATACACATGAGCGATTAGTTAACGTTTTCAAGTGGCTATATGGTCGATTCATTACCTTTATAAAGTTGTTTTCGATACAGTTATCAATTTGTTATTTTGTCTATTCATTCCTTTTATAAAGTTGTTTTCTGTTCTCTTATTGGTTTTTTCCATCGATATGTTTTTGTTATCAAGTTGTTATTGTGTCGATTCGTTGCCGTAATCAAGTTGTTATTTTGTCAATTAGTTATTTTTATTGAGTTGCTATAATTTTTCGATTCATTACGGTTATTAAAATGTTGATTTTTCGACTCATTCACATTATCAACTTGTTCTATTTACTATTATAAAATTGTTATTTGGTCGATTTGTTATCGTTATTAAGTTGTTATTAGTTTCCATTATCGAGTTGCTATTTTGTTGTGATTAATAGTTATCATTATTAAATTTTTAATTTGTTGATTAATTGCCGTAATAAAGTTGATATTTAGTCTATTCGTTACTATTACCAAGTTGTTTATTTTGTATAAGTTTTGGTTTACATAAAATCTTTGAATATATAAGACAATAGAAGATCCACTTTATTAATTTTGGCACTGAAATGTTTGTTGATTCATACAACGTGCAAGAAGTTACAGGGGATACCGAAAGATTTACCGAGTCAAATCAAATTTGAAAGAATATTATGTCTTTCACGATGAAAAGAAAAACCAAGTTCACAGAAGAATAAGGCGGATGTAGTCTTACATAGCCATAAGGATGTTGTTGTTTCTTCCCGAAAAAAACAACAACCGTAATCTAAATCTAATGTTGAAAGTGAATGACTTTGGTTGTTTAGATGCTTCGTAGAGAAATAAAAATAATACAAAACTTTAATTAGGTGGCGAAGGTCACACTTAATGCCCACAGCAGTTTCCAGGATGTTATTATCATTATCTTGAATTTCCTCTGAATATTATACTTCACTTTACCTTAATGCCAAAATAATGAGTACCAGGCTCACCATATGCTCAAACCTGGACTGGTACCAAGGGCAAAACGTGCCCCCTCACGCCCTCTTTGTTCTATTCGACTTGAGTGGTGGTGAAACCTTGTTTGTCCGATGTGTGTGAATAAATTTAGCATATAAAAAGTGTTTTTAAGGGGCTTTGACCCTAAAGCTAAAAGAGGGGCAGGGAACCTCCTTCAGCAAATGTTAGAAAATTTGAAATTCCTAGAATATATTGAGGGTGGCCCTCATATGAATATTAAAAAGTATATATTTATCTATAAGCTATTTGGAGTGGTACTGCCCCCTAAGCCTTTTGAAATTTGGATACCTCTTGACGTTATTTTGAGTAGTACTCTCCCCGAAAATATTTAAAAAATGGTTTTATCTTGAGTAGCTATATGGAGTGGTCCCTTTGTAGAGATTAAAAAAATTGAATGTCCCTCTAAGCAATTTAGAGTGGTATTTGCCTGGAATTTTTTGGAAAATTAGATGCTTCGAGAAGTTATTTGGAATTGTCTTTCCCTAGAAATTTTAATGATTCGAAGGAGGGATGGAAAATATTTGTATTGGCCCTCGCCTTGATTTTTTTAAATTAATGCCTCTGGATTCTAAGACTATACAAGCGTTTTTCACCCGGAAATGTTTAGCAAATTAGATGCCTCTCTATAAGCTATTTGAATTGGCCACCTCCCATCATATTCAAAAATTGGATGCCTCTTTAAGACATTTAGAGTGGTATTCACCTGTATTTTTTTAAATACCTCATCACTATTTGTAGCAGTCCTTACCTGGCAGTTTTTTTTAATTAACTGCCTCTAGGAACTATTTTCGATTGGATACAAGACAACCTTTTCAGTTTAATATTCAAGAATACAAGAGGGAGTGAAATTAATATAGAGAGGGTCAAGCTTATTCCAGGAGGGAGGTCGAGTTTATTCCATTCGGGAGGAAGATAAATTGACAAACATTTATTTTCAAGGGGATCATTCCCTCTGTACTTTTTTTTAAAAAGCCTTGCTCACTTTTACAAAACAAAAACAATGTACGGAAATTAATCCGTAAATGAACACTGCAATGCAAATTGCATTGTAAAATATTTAAGTTTAAATTGAACTTGATTCACTATTCAATTATCTTCATGCACCAAATATAATTTAAGTACAAATGTAATAAACTTCGTGAAACTTCTAAATACTTCCAAATGAAGGACATTACTGGGACGAACCAATGGTATAACTGTGACAAAAAATGTCATTAAGTTTCTCCGGATAAAATCCCATCTGGTGGGCTGGGCGTGTATTATTATTTATTATGGATAGGCTTTTTAATACTTATCAATAATGTTTTATTTTATTTCATCTACTTCAATTTTTTTTTTTGTAAATTTGCTATCTAGATCTTGGGCCCAGGCCTCTATTAGTCCCCCCTTCCCTCCGTTTTGGCGGGCCTGCCGGGAAAATTAATATACGGGAAACAAATACCTTGACATGCCTTCATTTGATAATGTATGTATTTTTTTTAACTAGGTTCATTAAACGTATACTTTTTAATCAGCTTCAATTAAACAAATTATACATTTTCCGTCCATCGAACACAGGACGCTGACTTTGTAGGTAGAAGCGTTTCCAACTTAATATCTAAGATGTCAGGCTTTAACTTACAATATAAATCAACTAAACCGTTGTTCAGAGAATATATAAATATAAAATAATCTCAGTGAAGCCTTGAATTCAGGCCTCGCCTTTTTTTTAACCACTCTCCACGATGGAATGAGAATTTGTGTGAAATTCCAAAAACTAATTATGTTTGGCTTAAGGTACTTAATGGTAGACACAATAGTTTATCTGGATAGTGAAATATAAACTAACCCAGCGTGTCAGCCTTCTTGATAAGATCATCGAAGTCATCCATGGTGCCGAAGATTGGGTCGATATCAGTGAAGTTGGCGATGTCATATCCAAAGTCCGCCATGGGAGATCGGAAAATTGGTGACAACCATACACCGTTCACACCAATGTCCTTTAAGTAGTCCAATTTTTCTTCGATGCCTGTTCAAAGTAACAACATAAAACAATAATGTCGATCGTTTTGATTTTCAGAGGAGCTTAACACAAAGTTAACCCCCCTTTAATGGTCTAACGCGCTACTCTCACAGTAGTCTAGGCTACTGAAGACGAGGAGATTGAATTTAGTTTGGGTGTACCAAGTGTGTTTTTCCTAAAATGATGTTCAACTATCTTTCCCCCCACGCAAATGTGGGTACATTTTATCTAAATATAACTTTCGAATTCCTAAAACATTAGAGTAATTAGTATATAAGCGTATGATACCGAACGGGTAGTAACACAATGTGTTTAAAAAAAAAGCCAAATCTATTAAGGATTGGAACCGCACATACAGCTAACCTAGAACCATTACTATTCTTCAATTAGTTTCACAATACTTGGCTTAAATTTCACCGGAATTTAAATCATAATCCAACAAAGGTGATTGGCTCCAATTATTACAAATTATTATTATTATTAGCACCGCGTCTTACTACCCGTTCGAGTTATACGCACTTACGCTAATGTGTAACAGTAGGGTGATTGTGAGATTAAATAGATGACCTACAGTTTAAAGTGGGATCCGAACCACGGTGGAGGCCTGGCATTCCCCACATTCACAAGTTGTAATTAATACACGTCTTGTAAGAGGTGAAGGAAGGGTTTGGCAATCAGATAAATCTGTGCCGGGACCGAGGATTGAACACCGGACCCCCAGCACAGAAGTCTGACACCTTACCCCTAGATCGCCAGGTCACCCAATTATTATAAATATTGTTTCTAAATAATATACTTGGTTTCCTGCAACGTGGAAGCTTGGGTTCGAGTTTTGATAGGGTGCTTACACAATATTTATCACTTTAGTTTTCTATCCCCGCTCCAAGATAATGTAAGTCCATTCTTTCATTCTCTAACCTTTTTTTTAGCACCATCTATTACTACTTGTTTGCATTTTATGAATGTCTACTGTGTTAGGGAAGGGGAAAGTTGATTTTAAAGTGAGCGTACTGGCATTTGTGTGGATGGAGATTGGAAAACCATTTAGGGAAAACCACCTTCATTACACCCGGCCAAGATTTTAACCTCGATCTTCCAGTCACTGGAAGTCTAGTCTACTGCAATATTGGCGCTTTAAACCAATAATAGGCACGTTTACCCGCTTCGGTGGCCGCATAGTCTAAAGCACTACTCTCGCAATATACAAGACTGTTAAATACGGGAAGATCAAGGTTAGATTTCAGTCAGCTGTATTGAGGGTGGTTTTCCCTAAACGATTTTCTACTCTCCCTCAATGAAAATGCAGGTACACTTATTCTAGATTCAACCTTTCTAATCCCAAACACATTAGGGTAAAATAATACATAGGCGTCCAACCCAAACGGTCAGTAAGACGCGGTGCTATAAAAAAAGCCAAGGTGATAAACGTAATAGTAAAAATAAATAGTCAAAACGAATGTTACCTTTGAGGTCACCGATTCCGTCTCCATCTGTGTCCTTGAAAGACCTCGGATACACCTGGTAGATGACCGAGGTTCGCCACCAGTCCTGGCTCGTATTCGCGCAGGTGACCGCTAGCAGACACAGTAGCACCGCGGATACAGAGTTGACCGCCATCATAGAGAGTCACTTGTGGCTACGTCACTGGCCGGGATGGAACTTTTATATGGCAACGAGGCTCAAGGCTATCCGTCGGAAACGTGGAGGGGGGCTTGTATCAAGACGCGATGCTGACAATAAGAATAAAATATTAGCTATCCGTAAAGTAAGCCGATTTGTTTTCTTTCAACAATCATAATAATGATGATGATGATTATCAACATCAACTGACGTTTTCTTTCTACCATATGTTTCTCTATAAAATTATGCTAATATTAATATATTTATTTTCTTCAAGGTTTTGAAAAGCATGTCAACTTTATGGTATGAAACTGTAATTACATTACATACCTGCTTCGGTGGCCGCATGATCTAAGGCGTCACTCTAGTGTTAGACTAGACTACTGGTAACAGAGAGATCAGGGTTCGAATTTAGATTTTGTGAACTAAGGTTTCTTTTTTCAAAATGTTTTCTACTATCTTTCCATGTAAATGTGGGTATACGACCTCTAAAATTCAACCTTTTTCATCCCTAACTCATTAGCTTAATTAGTACATGTACGCATAGTAGCCTGAGAATGTAGTAATACGCGGATATATATATATATCTTATATATAAAATTCTCGTGTCACAATGTTCGTTCCCGTACTCCTCCGAAACGGCTTGACCGATTCTCATGAAATTTTGTGAGCATATTGAGTAGGTCTGAGAATCGGCCAACATCTATTTTTCATACCCCTTAGTGATAAGGGTTGTCCACCCTTAACATTTTTCTATAATTTTTAGACATTTTTTTAATATCTTTATTTTTTTTATTATGTCGCATTAAAAAATACATACAACCCTAAATTTTTACCCTTTTATCACCAACCCCTATTTTTTAATAGCCATTTTAGTAATTTAATCATTTTTCATCCCCGGTCGATAACTGATCAATCGTCATTTAATTAGTTATCCCCGCCAGTTGTCTACAGGTGTCACTTCTGACCCAGTAAACAGCACGGAGTAGGGATGAGAACGAAGCCGGTCTCCTGTTTCTCTCACACAATAAGACTTCTCTCACTCCCTACACAGTTGTCGGCCATCATTATTGTTTATGCATCAAGTGTAGTAGTAACGTTGACAATTATTATTTTGCTATCTCAGTGTAACTCTCATATTAACTATTAATCATTCCTATTTTATTAATAACTAGAAATTACTTAAAAATTACGTTTGCCGGGTCAGCTAGTATATATATATATATATAGGTGTATCGTAACATGTGGGACCCACTTCGGGGGCGGAAAGGAAACACAACAACAAAAGAAAAAGTTTTTATAAATATATGTCCCATTTGACTGTGTTTACTATAGTTACAACCAAGTGATTCCACTAAACTGTTTATACATCATACATACTTGATATCTCTAGACCTGTTGACTATGATCTATGGATTATTCCTGGTTATTACAAACACCTGGTATTTTTTGAAAGAGTGTGACATTCTACGACACGACGACTGCAAGCTCGCATTTCGGTGGAAGGTGGCCATTTTGAGCACTTCTTGTAACGTTAAGCAGCTCCACATTACTGGAGTATAAACCTGACTGTAACTAAAAAAGCAGGGTCAAATGGGACACATGTCCACATTAACTTTTTTTCGTGTTTTTTTTTTGAGTCTCCTGTCCTGGCTCCCCCATTTTACTGTACCCCCTGTACAGATAGACATACCCGCTTCGTTGGCTTTGAGGGCAACAAACCTTACCACACACCGAATCAGGTCGGAACTCTACGAACAGGAACTAGTTTTATCCGTATACCGGTTCACATGTCAGTCGGAAGACACTAACCAAAAGGGTACATCGATTTAGTGATTTGGTGATAATGAATGATAACAGCAGTGAAAGGGAAGCAATGGAGGTTGTTGCGTGTTTTGTTGCCGATGCCGATGAAGAATAAAAAGAAGTAGCTTCAAAAAATACTTTGAGTCCACGTCATACATTAAATGCAACATAAAATGTCCAGAGATTTCCTCCCACTTATTTTACTTCATAGCACAGTCATCATAATGTTTGTTACCAATTTCATAAATTATAGGGTACTGTTGAACTAAATTGATTATTTCTCCGTACAAAGACATTAAAAAAAACAAGCAAAAGTTGTCTTGGAACAGGAAACGAACACGGAACACCTACAAGTGTAAGCTAAGCGTGAGTGTAGATGATGCAATAGTGCAGTGCAGAGGACGCAAGCGCATAGATTCGGAATCCATCAAACTATTCCCTCCTGGTAAACCGACTCATTACGTTCCAATCTGACGACGTGTCTGTTCCGATCCAATCCAGTGTGCGGCAAGCTTAAGACGTCACTCTTGCAATATAATGAATTGCCGAAGACGAGGGTTCGAATCCCGGTCCGGTATACTTAGGGTGTGATTTTTTCCTAAATGGTTTCCCTCTCTACTCTAACGCAAATGCTGGTGCTATCCTCATCTAACTCTTTCATTACCGCTCCATTAGTGTGTATGTAATATACATAAACTATTTATAATATATTATATAATTTATGTATAAAATCTATAAAGATATGAAAAACATAATATATAATAATATAGGCCTAAGTATTATATAATATGTATTCTTTTAAAGTATTTTTTGAGTCAGGAGAAGTTATTAAACATAGCGTATTAGTTGCACAAGTAGTCGCCAAAATACAGACAGATAAAATAATATTTTTTAAAATTTTAACTGTCACTTAGAAAGACATTGATCTCGATAGAAATGTATTGTTAGGTGTAGCAGTACTTTTAAAGAAGAATCCATTGAGAACCAGGAAAAGGATTGGGCGCTTTTACCTAACAAGACTTTCCAGGAGTCAAAGCAGGAAAATTTGCACAAGGAAAGAGCATTTCAAAATATGCTTTAGGATAAGATAGCTCATTTGCAAAATTCGGAGAAAAACTAAAAGTGAAAATGTTTATACAAAATACAAATAATGTTTCTGAACTTGAAGGTGTACTAATAAGATGAAACACCGTGTTGACAGGCGCAGAAGGAACTAATGGAATAGATTGTGGAAGATATGTTAGTTTAAGGGGTAGCGGAAGAGTCAGATTGGATTTTAGTAAAAGGAACTGGACCATAGAGAAAAATAGAATATCACATTTGTACATATTTAACAAGATCCTGTTATGCGTAGTGATACTTACCCTTTAGTTCAGTGGTATTCAATCTTTGTTCACGTACTCTCAGCTATAATTAATATTCAAATTTATACCCCCAAAATGGTTGGTAGATAATGAAATATTCTATAATCTACATTAAAAAAAAATTAAATTCAACATAATATATTAAATAAGATGTTTTAAATGATAGGTATATATATGTTAAATTGTACTTATCCTCTACAACTGTTTTTCACAATATTTTTTTTGCTGACGCCCCCTAGGTAAATAATCAAATTCCCACGCGCCTATCATCTATTTTTTGGGGATATCGTAAAGAAATAAATGTTTAATGCTTTCTAGTCAATTCTTTATTTTATATAAAACTTAATATAGCACTGGTAGAGTAATAGTAGAAAAAAATTACTGAAAATTATCGTGATGGTTGGTACCGATTTGATTTCATGAATCCTTGAATATTGGGTTTGATTATTAACAGAGGACACTGCAAGTCAAAACAACGCTGTTTTTTTTAAAATCAGAGTCAGAGTAGAAAGATTTGGTGGTGAACTATTTTTTTCTTCTTCAACCCCACGTCTTACCATCCCTTAGGATTAAACGCATATATTTTTTATTTTATTTAGCAACGCGTCTCACTACCCGTTTGGGATATTAGCTCTAGTACTAATTACGCTAATGAATTAGGAATTGGAAAGGTTGAATTTAGAGGAAGAGAACCTGCATTTGCGTGGAGGGAGAGTGGAAAACTATTTAGGAAAAACCTCCCCCAATTCACCCGACCGAGATTCGAAACTCGATCTCCCCGTCCTCAGCAGTCGAGATCAACACGACTAGCGCGTTAGCTAACTACGACACCAAGGTGGGTGTATATATATTAATTATTCTAATGTGTTAATGATAAGGAAGTTAGAATTTTAGAGGAAGTATACCCGCATTTGCGAGAGGGAAAGTAGAAAACCACTTTGAAAAAATCACCCACAATAAACCTGACTGGGATTCGAAGCCCGATCTCCCTGTCATCTGTAGTAGGCTACAGTCTAACACGAGAGTGGCCCCTTAGAGTTAGACTATGCGGTCACCAAAACAAGTCATATTCATAGTTGTTAGTTAATTTTTTTTAACATAATTATATTTGTTATCACAACATATCGATTGCATTTTTTTTAAACTTAAAGTTATTTCATTCCAGTGTTTTACTATAGAAGCTGTCCTTTTTTTCACACCACAACCAAAGATTGGAAGGGTTTCGGGAATGTGAAGGGTGAATTACAATCTAAAAATAACACCCATGTGTGCGTAACTCTCGTGTTAAATTATACTGCTGATGACAGGGCGATCTGAGTTCAAATCTCAGTCGGGTGTAATGACGGAGATTTTTCCAAAATGCTTTTCCAGTCTCCCTCCAAGCAAATGTGGATACACTTCCTCTTAATTCAACCTTCCTCATACCCAAATCGTTAGCGTAATTGGTACGGTAGGGCAGGTAACAAGACGCGATGCTAAAACATAAATAATAGTGGACCAATTTATAGCTTAGTTCTTCTTTGTGTGTTCAATCGATTACGATATGAGTACAGTCATTAAATGGGACAGACACATCCCTCCATTCAATTCTGTTCCTCGTAGCTTATTTTAACGCGGCTATTTTCATGCCGTTGTTCTTTATGGCATCCAGCCAACGTATTTGTGACCCTACAGTTCCTCTTTTTACCATTGACCATGCCAAGCATGATATCCTTTTCCAAAGAGATGCTTCTCATAACGTGGCCAAAGTATGATATCCTTTGCCTTACAACCTTGATTTCTAAGTAAGTTCACCCTTAGGCTATGTGTACACAGTCGAAAAAATGTCTAAGCACTTTCTCGTCGTTACAATGTTTAATAAGTTTGAATGTAAGTGTGTACACAAACAACGACACGACGAAACTGTGTTCCAGCAGTCGAAAAGGGCTGTGTAGGATCACAACATTGCGACGACTTCTTTGTCTTACGACTAGGATGCTCCTAGTGCAAACAAATGGAGCAGCGTACACTGGCTACAGTTCTGTCATTGCTCACCAGATTGTGCCTGGACCAGACCATGACGTCAGTCTAGTTTTGGAACAAATGCCGCATACAGTGCCTATATATCGTTCGATCATGCTGCTTCTCCCATTTGGTTTCCTGCTGAGAAATTGATTGCCCAACTAGAGCAAAAAGTTCATCAAAACTGGAAATACTCATTCTACAGTAGGTAAAAAACTTATAGGAACAATTTCTAGAACACTCAAACACCCAAGGGAAAGTTTTTAACTGTAAATAGGGTGTATCCAAAATTGACGTTCACGTCGTTCGTTGTTTTCTGTTGCAGGCTACAAGAGAAAAAATAGTATCTAATTTCAATACGTCCATTATGATACTAGACGTAATATAATTGTATGGAACTTTTGTTTTTCCCGGCAAGAAATATGTGCCCTGTGAACACACACAGAAACGACGCGACTGTCTCGTCGTTCATCTGTTGCTGTGCAGTTGCTAGCCAGAAAGATAGCAACAAAAAAGTGTTTAGACAATTTGTTGCCTGTGTACACATGACCTTATTGTTAATTATAACTGTAAATGTATAATTTAATATACATAATTATATTAATGAAAAATATTTACCCTTATTTATGAGGGAAAACAATTATTTTATTCTTCACTGATGTTAGTTTTATATTACTATTTCCCAGACACTGAATAGTAAAAGTACGAGGTTTTCAAAAATCAAAGCATCTTTATTTTATTCAAATTTAAATCACAAATTATCTACATAATTTTTTATTTTAAAGTTTAACAGCCACGAAATTACAATTGAGCTTAAGTTTATTGATTGCATAAAACTTTGATAAGGAAACTCTAATATGTATAATCAGAGTGGGAAACTCAAATAACCACTATACAAATGAATTCATACTTGAAAAGAGCATTCTTCCATTTAACTCAAACAAATCTCTGTTAGTAGCGCTGAACTATGATTATTATTTTAAAGTATATTCATTTAAATCCGTATAGTGGCATCCTCATATTCAATGTTGCCACAAATCATTCGAGATGGCTCTTGATTAATTTAATATATATAATTCCAAACGTGTTTAAACCTACTATGCCTACACGCAGTTTGTTATTTGGTAAAAAATAAGATAACAACTAAAACACTCTCAATTAGTAGGTGAAGTGGCGACGCAGTGAAAATGGAAAAGGCACCACTCAATGGACCGGTGGTGAGTGCTAAGCCAACTTTAGAATGCAGGTCCAAATTGGTTGGGTCCACAGAGTTTCTGAAATGAAAACATCCTCAATTATTATTTATATTAAAAATTACACCCTGAACGTAAAAATCGAATCCGGGACCTTTGACTTAAGTCCCGAATTTGATTCCCATATCCAGGAGTCATTTTTCACTTGAAATAATATGATATTTAGATGCGGTTATGACTGCATATACCAAATACAATAGCTTGACTATTTAATCCATCCTCAATTATTATAATGCAGTAACTACTTTATATCTGCAATACCTCCTACGTCATCCGATAGTAGCACACCTAGTGTATAGAGGAGATACTTCCTCATGACTCCTGATACCTAACAGAGGACCGCGAAAGCCTTGGACAGATAATTGTAGAGGGAGAACTCTAGCAACGGTAGCCTTAAGAAAAGATACACTAAAATCGACGCTGGTTCTATGATTTAGCTTCAGCATAGAACTGACATAGATTGCTCCCTGGATATCCACGTGTGCACCTATGTAATGTGAACATCGGACAGCCAAGTATTGTCGTGGTGAGGGAGACAAATATATTTATCTGCTAAAACTGATTCGGCAAAACATCTCTCCCCTCCTTCTTCATATGAACATTCTTGCACTAATGGTTAGTTCAATTAGGAGTGCATAACGTCTACTTTCTAAATTTATTGATGTTATCCACACCTGCCTATAAGAAATATCTTAGCTCTAGAGCCAGCATCATACCCCTTCTACCTGCTTATCAATTAATTACTGCTAAAGGTAAAAATCACAATATCACTGATGATAATTTCTTAAACCATGTTGGGAATTGGACTGGGTAATTTTTAACTCCAAAACGTTTTTTTAATATCATGATTGTTGATGTTGTTTTTACGTTTACTTGGCGTAAATTAGAATATGTTTTAAGCTGGGATTCAAATAATCCAAATTTGGCTTAGTGCTTCTCTAATCTAATGGCTAAGTTATCCAAATACATGATGATATAAAATACACACTTCTCCCTTAATTTTTCCCAATATTGTTGGTGCATGAAAGTATAAACAATTACTACAAATTTAGCACCATTCTAATATTATATGAATTTGATTCTGATAATAACAGATAATAATGAGACTGGTTAACAGGTCTGAAACTTTGGCTCAAGAGAAGAAAAATTCAAACAATTATTGAGCCTTTACACCAGATTAAAACCAGAGGCGGTCAAAGAAGTACAACCAATTCATCACTAGGGCACATTGTCAATTTCTTAATGTTATCAAATTGCCCCTCCCCCTATTTTTTTAAATGCTTTTTGTCCATACTCACCCTCTGCTGTAGTTTGACTGGATGCTGGCAGTTACAACAGTAAGATCGTCCGTGATTTTACCAAATCTCTGAGTGACGTTCACGGTGGCTGTCTCACTTCCCAAGTTGACCAGTACAATGTATGTTTCTTCTCCATCAAGCTCTCTGAAAATAAATTTAAACTTTTAGTTTTAACAATTTAAATAAATACACTTTATTTTATTGAATTTAAAATGAATGTGATTGGCAAATAATGAATTAATGTATTAATCTAAGTGTCAAGGCTAGGAAGGTGTCCTGCAATTTCACACAACATTTATAATCCAGGCAGTCAATTTATTAAGGTGACAAGACCCAATATCACCTGTGATTTATTTTTTGTCCAATTTGGGGATCGAGTCTGGAAGTTCTTAGCTTATTTTTTTTATCACTCCATCTTACTACCTTCAGGGCTGTATGCTTGTATACTGATTACGCTAAAAGCTTTAGGGTTTAGGGAGGTTAGATTTATAGGAAGTGTACCTACATTTGTATGAGACAGAGAGAAAGAGAGAAAGAGAAGAAAAATAGAGTGGAGAACAACTTTGCAAAAATCACCCTCAGTACACCCAACCGAGATTCGAACCTTGATCTACCCATCATTGGTAGTCTTGTATACTAGAAGAATAGCGCGTTAGACCACGTTACCATAAAAGCTGATATTAGCTCAATTGACAAGCGTACGTACTATCGACTGATTTAAGTTTTTGAACACCACACTCTAAAGTTTGAGCTAGATTTTTGCTAGGTATAGATTGTTCCTGCACGTTTCCCCCCCTCGTTTTTTCATGTTTCTGAAAGTAACAATGAGTTGGTGACCTGGTGGCCTAGGAGTAAGGTGTTGGACTTCTGTACTGGGGTCCGGGGCTCAATCCTAGGTCCTAGCACAGATTTATCTGATTACCAAACCCTTCTTTCACCTCTGACAGGACGTGTATTAATCACAACTTGTGAATGTGAGGAATGCCAGGCCTCCACCGTGGTTCGGATTCCACGTTAAACTTTAGGTCCTCCATTTAATCTCACAATCACCCTACCATTACACATTATCGTAAGTTCGTATAACCCGAACGGGTAGTAAGACGCGGTAATAATAATAATAACAACAATAACAACAACAACAACAACGAGTTAGCCAGTAAAACAAACTGTGTTTGTGTGCTCTTCTTAGACTATTTCTATTGACACCCACCTTGTGAAGGCGAGCACGTCTCCTATGACGGTAATATTGACTGAACCTCTTCTCAGAGTTTTGCTAGCTCTCTCGGCCACAAGATTCTGATATACCTTGTAGTGGCTTACTTTAGCATTGATCTCTTCTGCCAAGTTTAGAGTCAAGTAATTAGAGTTGACGGGCAGCCAGGTGTTTGTATTGTTAGAGAAACCTGTCAAGAATATTAAAACCATTAATATCACCAGTGTTAATATAATATCACGATTCTGAAAGAGTTTGCTTAGAATTCATGTGCTTAATTATATCCCGAGAGAATTTGAAATAGGTTTCATTAGGAAACAAAAAAAAAAACGTTTTTTAAGGGTAAATTTAGTGCGATAGAACCAAATATAAAAATAAGATTATCAGTGAACTTTTTTTCCTCAGGTATTAACGAATATATCAAAAGTTATCAGGCTAGGGCCAATTTAGTGAAAGATGAGGATAGTAATCTGATGGCAGACTCAAGAGATGTTTTGAGCGGAGGTAACGGCAAATTCAGGCATATCTTGAATGTTCATGAAGGATCCGAATTGGTTGAGGTAATATAAATCCATACTGCTGGTCCATTAGTACCCGAGCAAAGTATTAGTGAAGTCAAAGAAGGCATTAAGAAGTTAAAAAATAGTAAGGCTCCCGGTGTAGATTCAGTTCCACCAGAGTTAATAAAGAGATGCGCTGAAATGCTATTAATAAACTGATATGTTACACATGAAACCATGACGTAGCCTTGTTGTGCTTCACTGTTCAGTCGGCCCTTGTATCTTTCCTCCACACTTGCACAGGCTGCGCCAACCACCCTCTCTATGGCCTGGACCGCTACACAGTCCATGTCCTCTAAGACATCCGTGACGAGTTCCCCACTGTACTCAGCGCCCATGCCAACAGTGGTTTGGGAGGCTCTCACCCAGCCCCCCCATAAAGTAGTTTCTCCACACGTAGCTCTAAAAACCCTTATTCGGTTTCCCAAATACTCTTGCCCCCCACTATTACAAATAATAGGTTTTCTCTGTTATTCTGTTCCAGAACTTCGCGAAACGTGACAACTCGTCTTTTTATTTGCGAGCCACACGGTGTGACCAATTGGTCGGTACGTGTTGGAACTTGCTCTTGTGCTCCCCTTCAAGGAGCATCAATGCATGCCATTTCGACTGTGACTGTGAAAACTCTCACTATTGGCTCACTTGGCAGCCACTATCGCTCACGTTTTTCCACGACTATGGAAAGCCCCTGTTTATCCCATTGGACACAGCCAGGCAGCAGTGGAGGGTATTTAACACGGTGGTTCCTTGGTCAGAGGCCATTTAGAGAGTGGCTACCCAACCGCCGTTTGTAAGAGCTGATAAATTGTCGTGTTTGTAAAGAGAAATTTGGTCTGAGCTCCCTCTCCTTCCGCCATCATCCTGTGCCTCCTACCACGATTCACGTTGCTGAGACTTTATCCTAGCTCTCACCACGACTCACGTTGCTGGGACTCTATCCTACCTCTCACCGTGACTCACATTGAGGCTTGTAATGAAATAGGTTTAGAAGTGAACGCTGAAAAGATCAAGTATATGATCACATGTAGAACAAAGATTGAGGATGATAATTTATAGATTACTGCGAATAACAAATCATTTGACATGACATGTTTCATACATTTCAAAACTTTAGTAAAGAATCTAAAAAAGCAATTAAGATATTAGATTGGAAATTAGGAAAAGATAAAGTCGGAAAATGCATGCTATCACTCGGTCAGTAAATTGTTAACATCTCGTCTGCTGTCAAGGAAGGTACAACTCAGAATACACAAACAATATTTTTACTTGTTGTTCTCTATGGTTCTAAAACATGGTATCTTATCTTGGACATATAAAAATAGGATAAGACATGAAAACTCTCCAGAAATAAGAATGGTTATGATTGAGCTAAGAGAAGTAAGATTGGACGGATGTTTAAAATGTGTGTATTCAACGAGGCTATCAAGAAAGAACATTTGTAGTGTTACAAAGAAAGCAATGAAGGTCTTGTAATAACTCAAACAAAACAAAACGCAGGCAACAAGGAATTTATGATTGGCCTAGAATCTCATTTCATTTGATATAAAGATACCAGTTACAAAATGTTTACTAGAAACACTAAGTTTTGATTTTATTTTTCTGTGACCTGCGTTTTACTACCCATTGGGATTATCCGCATATCTAAATAATAATAATAATAAAAGGAAGTGTTTGTGTGTATACTTGTTTGTTTTTGTGCGATGCCCAGCCAAATATATGGCACACAGAGAGCTTAAAATTTTAACATATGTGGACGGAAGAGGATCCGAATGCACCTCAAAGCCGTATTAAAATTTTTTTAATTAGCATTTTAATTAGTATATTTTAAACAAATTCTTGAATAAAATATTGTTAATCTGGTTTAGAATTACGTTTCAGAAATAAATGTGATAAAAATATACCACATCCTTCTAGGAAAAAAATGTATACAAAATCGACAAGGAAAAAAAGAGATAACGTTTCATTTTGAATCTGTAGATGGCATATGGGCAACGCCGTGCAGAATTGCTAGTTTATATTAAAAATGTGTAGGAATAGGAACGGTAAATTTCAAGAGATAATCTCTAACTTATGTGGAAGGAAACAGACATTTTCTTTTAGGGAAAAACATATCAGTATAAGCAACCTGGATGTATACCCGGACCTTATGTCACCGGTAAACCACATAAGATGATACCAACACATTTGCCCACGTAATAACCAGTGCGTTCGATGTTTTGACATCAAGGTTCCTTTCAAATAAAACTATCCGTTTATTTGACAGGTTAAGGACCAAAGTACTGCCGAAAAAGTTGAAACATTGAAAGACGAGACCAGCTTGCAAATGCAATTTGGCCGTTGAAAAACGTAAATGACTCACTCTATATCAGTTACGAATTCACAATTTCTACGAGATACAATACGAATGACTTATATAAATAGACTGAAAGAAAAGATGGCACTAACTCGATTATGATAAAAAGTGGTGCGTAGTCACAAAAGCGCGTGGAAGTTTGTGGAGACATAATGATGAAATAGGTCAAATGTATAGGTTCTGCTTATAATTGAAAAGGGTTGAAATAACGGTCTCTCGGAAAGCGGACCGTCGAAAAGTGGGGGACACCTGTAAAGTTATAATAATGAGTCCTCAGCCCGTGGGTTGATTCTGACGTGCTTCCAATTCATCCGGAGCTGGGCATGCACTCAGAAATTCGTAGGACTCCCACACATCTGGGAGAAAGTATATGAACTAGGGGATTCCTGAAAGTACTGGAGTTTCCCGTTGTTTTTCACACTGAAGACACTGGATACCTATTTTACGAGTGATTCGGTGACCTGGTGGTCTAGGGGTAAGGTGTCAGACTTCTGGGTTCAATCCCCGGTACCGGCACAGATTTATCTGATTACAAAATCCTTTCTTCACCTCTGACAAGACGTGTATTAATCACAACTTGTGAATGTGGGGAATGCCAGGCCTCCACCGTGGTTTGGATTCCACGTTAAACTGTAAGTCCTCCATTTCATCTCACAATCAGCCTACCATTACACATTAGCGTGAGTGCGAATAACCCGAACGGGTAGTAAGACGCGGTGCTAATAATAATAATAATTTACGAGTGAGTGTGAAATATTTTTTTTTTTCTATTTTCTCAAACCTTCCTGGGATATTTTACATGCTACAATCAACATGACAATTCTGGCTTTGCTTTCCCTCCAAAGTAAGATTGTGCTACGGATTTTCATCGTGCAACAAACATCTGTCAGCCCACGAGCATCCGAACCTGAGGCAATAACTTCACCACAAGACAATCGAGGTCCACCCTATACAGGAAATGACTATCTTCCCCTTGATCCCCCATTTATTTGAGGTATTCAACGTGCACTTTCTGAACCGACTGATTATATAAACACACGACTTATAAACGAAATTAAATCTATAACAGACACAGCATCATGCCCCCTTACCATTATTTCTTCACTGTGGAAGGGGAAACCCAAATAATATATTGAAATAAAACGACTACCAATGAGATGCCATCAACGGGCCCATACCAGCGCTGGTAGTGTTGTCCCACTGATAAGGAGACCTCTCAGGGTCTCTGCTGAACAGTTGATATCTTTCGGGTCCTGCGTTTAGGCCAGCAGGGTCGACCGTCTCCTCCCAGCTCACAGGGGTGTCCACCATCCCTATCTCTTCGCCATTGTACGTCACAGCTGTGCCAGGGAGCCACTGAAGAATCATATTCAGTCCATCGATCAGCTCCGACCCGAAGCGGCTGCCTATTCTGTGTTGATCGTGGTTTCCCAACTGAAAACGTAATAATTTAATTACTAGATCCCAAGCAATGTCCATGCTCTACCAATAGGCATTTAATTGGTCTTGGGCAGACGAATTAAAAATGAATGCGATGGAATTGGTAACTCAATTTCATTATTGATATAAATAATATATTTTAAGTTGTGTGTTACTTGTTTTCATGTTATATATAATTAAACATAAATAAAGATACACTTTTCTAATTTTTTTTCTGATGGACATTAAAAATTAACACTTTAAGTTACTATGATCTATTAGTATTGTTAAAGATAATGCTAACTTTTTTGACATCACGTCTTACTATCCGTTCAGGTTACTGGACATTGTTTTCCTGCAGGAGCCTTACACTATGAGATGAAAGATTCCACATATGCTTGTGACAACCAGGGTTATCACATATGGGGATAAGCCTTGAGTGCAATAATAATTTTTAACAGGGAAATAACGGTGACTGTTGCTAGTCAGTTATGTAAAGAGAATGTTACGTGTGTGGAACTAAGGACGAGAATAGGTAGAAGTGTTCTGGCAAATATGTATTTTCAATTCAGTCATGCGATAGAATCGTAACTGGATCAGGTTGAGGATTTATGTAATACATATCCGGGAGTGTCGTTGATCTACACTGCTAATGTAAATGCAAAACCACCCATCTGAAACAGCAAATTGTCTCAGTGGAAAGACAGGAGGGATGTCAATGACAGACCCAATTTGAGAGGAGCAGCTCTCGAGGAGTTGCTAAACACCCTGCACCTTGAGGTTGTGAACCAGCCTGACAAACTCCTACGTTTGTGGGGACGCGGGCTGGAGTATCTGCCAATATTGATGTTACGCTATGTATCCTTGAGGTGGCAGAGATGGTTCGGGAATGAAGGGTACTGAATAATGCCACCACTAGTGATCACAATTTGATTGTATTTGAGCTTTCTGCTGTGGGTCAGAAGGATGAGGCTGACCTGAGAGTAAAGATAAGATACAACTGGAGGCTGGCAAATCTATATAAGCTTCGGGAGGAACTGATGATGCCAAATCCGGTGTTTCCGGGGGACAATGTTAACATGAAGGCAAAGGAGCTCTCGTGGGATTTGCAGAGAGCTATGAGAAAGTAGATTCCGGTGATGGGAGATAACTTTAAAGTTGGGAACAAACCTTGGAACCATAGGCTGCAAAGGCTGCGTGGGGAATCTAGACGCTCGAACAAGAGGTACCAGAGAAGTGGTGACTCAGTGGAGAGAGGTGTGCGATTGGATGAGTACCGAGAGAGAAAGAGGGAATATAAGTCAAGCTTGATACAGATGAAAAGGGAGAGCTGGGAGAAGTTTGTTAAGGAAAAACTCACTGCAAATGCACGGGGAATTCCATTTCAATTAGCAGCGGGGAAGATAAGACCTCCAGCGAACCTATCGACACTGGAGAAACCAGATGGTAGTATGACCACTCAATGGGAGGAGTCTGCGCAGTTGCTCTTGGATACTTTGCTCCCCAATGACATGGAGGAGGATGAGACGGAGGAACAGAGAGAGATAAGATGGAGATTTGCTGATGAAGCGGAATATGTAGGAGATGGACAAATGGATCCGGTCACGGCTGAGGAGGTGACTGGATTGATTGCTACGCTAAGGATAAAGAGGGCCCCTGGACATAATGGAATCATGTCAGAGGTATTTCTTGAAGTAAAAGGCTTGGTTGCCCCTTATTTTGCGGAACTGATGAATGGGTGCCTCGCTCAGGGGATAATTTCAAATGTTTGTAAGCAGAGCGAGGTGGTCATACTAAGTAAAGGGGAGGGCAAGCATCCGAAACTCCCGAAGTCGTATAGACCTGTTTGTTTACTAAATGTTTGTTGAAATTTTCAGGAGAAAGTATTGTGTTGAAGACTACACAGGCATAGAGTGAGGGTCGGTATGCATCCTCAGCAGTACGGCTTCAGGAAGAGTAGGTCTACCAAGGATGCCATTGGTGGGGGCATAAAGTTGGTATCTCAGGTTCAGGAAAAATATGCGGTGGGGATATTTGTGAACATCTCAGAGGAATTTGATAATTTGTGGTGGCTGGCGCTCTTTGACTGTTTAAGGTCAATTGGGTGTCCGAGGGACCTATATAGGTGCGTTAAGGATTATTGTAAAAACAATTTTGCGACCTTGAGATTCCCGGGTAAGAGTATCTATAAGAGGCTTACCAAGGGGTGCCCTCAGGTGTTGGTGAGTAGACCGCTCTTCTGGGATATTGGACTTGAACCTGGGCTGCCTGAGGTGCAGGGTGTTCCCGGAGGTGGAGGGTGTAGTGACCTTTGCTGATGACATTTTGGTTACTATGAAAGGGAATAGTAGGAAGGCCCTGGAAGATAGGTGCAATTAGTCCTTAGGGGGCTAAATGGGTAGTTCGATAAAGTTAAGTTGCAAGTGTCGCTGGCAAAGACCATGTACATGCTGCTGAAGGGAAAGTTAGACCGAAATCCAATAATTAGAATGGGTGAAACTAGAGTGGGTAGAACCAAGGTGAACAGATACCTGGGTGTGATGCAAAATGATAAATTAAATTTTGGGTTTCACATGGAACTAGTGACTGGAAAAGCACTGAAGGTAGTGAAAAAGTTTATCAATATTGGGCAAAGAAGGTTTCATCTCCCGTTAAGAAGAATAAAATTGCACCAGAGTGCATTACTTGTTTCTATAGTGGCATATGAAGCAAGTATGTGGGCTCATCAACTGAAGAGCACTTACAAGAACATCTTAAGATCGCTGCAAAGGAAAGTGCTTATAAGGTTGTCAGGTGCATAGTGAACAGTATCAACAGATGCGATCTGCTTTGCACTCTGAGTCTGGTCACTTGACTTGGAGGTTAGGAGGAGAGCTGCCTTATACTGGTTTTAGAAAGAATATATTGTGAGGATAGAGGCACTAATAAAGCCTGGAGTGGGATCAAAGCCGGAGATAACACAATCATTGCTGGATGAGGGGCAAGCCTGCTGGGAGGAAGGTGAAAGGGGAAGAAAGACGTTTGGGTTTTTCCACAATATCAGAGAGAGATTGGGGTTGACCTTCTTGCAACCTTATTGGGGGCTGGTACACTTTATCACGGGGCATGGGCTGTGTAAGGCGACTCTAAATGACAGAGGACTGAAGGACACGAGGTTGTGTGATTGCGGAGAGGAATACACACCGGAGAACGTGGTTATGGCCTGTGGTGATATCTTGAATTCCAGAAGGGTGCTTCAGGGAGGAATTCAGAGTATGTATGTAGCGGAAGTGCTTAAAGATAAGGAATTGTGGTTGTTCCTCGATGGAATGGCTACGATTGCCTCAGATAGGGCACGGACCGACTATATAAAACACCTGGGAAGAGTGAGAGCTAGGCAGAGGAATGAGAGGGTACCTGACGGAGGAGAAGGACTAAGATGAAGACAAACGACTTCTGACACAGAAGAAAAAATTGAGTTGGCCTCAGCGGCTTCGGATGGGGGGGCGGTGCGGGGGAGGGAGGATTCAGATTTGACATCGGTGAACTGGGTTAGCTATGGGGAGCATGGTTCTGGAAATAGGACAGAACCCAGGAGTAGCCAGGGGAGGTTATGAAGTTAAGGTAATAGTTTGATGGGGTTAAGTCCCTGAAATAATGAGTAGGATAGGGAGATAAGACCTCCAACTCTGCTGGTTCCCGGGGTTAGGGATACCCCGGATGAATGGCGGAAACTATGGTTCGGCACCATAAGAGAAGATCCAGAGGAGGATGGGAGTAACCCTGAACCAGGAGGGGCCTAATGGGATTGATAATAATCCAGATTGGGCCTGGGTGTGATGGGCCCCCATTTTCAGCCGGCTGAGAAAGTGGGCTTCAAGGCAGTCTACATGTAAGGCTGGTGGAAAGTATTTAAAGGACAAACTGTAGCTTATGGATGTATATTCAAGGTGAGATTGGTGATATATTGGAGTGATGTGGTTTTTAAGTTGGACATTTTATAGTAGTTTGAATAATTGTAGTATATCAATGTAGTATGTTATAATGTTATGATGAATTTTTGTAGGGTAATTGTGGAAATTAGGTGGAACACCATCTCCGATAGGGCACCTCCCCAGGTGGTGGGTAGGGGGATGCACCCTTCCTTCAGGGAGCCCATAAACTCTGAAAACATGGACTCAGGAGGTCACTGGGACTCCTGAAGGGGGTACATCTCGGGGTGGACCAACTGGAAAGTAAGTGGTAGTACGAGTTTGTTAGTTTAGTATTTGAATATATTTTATTATTATTATTTTTATTTTATTAATCTCTTTTGTTATATATTAACTTTCTTTTAGTGTTTCTGTTTTTTGTTTAATGCTTAACAAGGTGTACTTAAATTTAATAGTTCTTTTCTTAAGGTTAGACGTTATAGGAGTGTAATAATATAATGATGGAGTTCAGGCCAGTATTAAATAATATAGGTGACTGACCTTAATATATCTAAGGTAATATAAAAAAAGTACCCGTTCGGGTTTTCTATGCATCAGGTTGTCATCATCAGTCCAGTCTATCGCGAGAGTAACGCCTTAGACCATGCGGTCACCAAAGCGGGCTACCGCTGACTCTCATACCACTTATCAAAGATAAGATAAATTCAAAACAAATACTTATTTTTAGCTACTAAGAGCGTTTTGAAGAGGTTGACAAATTCTAATTCTTGGGAACTGTGCTAACAGTTAGGAATGAAATTAAAGAGAGGCCAAAAACAAATTTCATTTAAGAAATGCTTGCTATAATTTGATTGTAAGATATGACAGTCTAGTATTAAGTATCAAAATATTAAACTGAGATTATCCAAAACTAAAATCAGATCTGTTGTTATTATTTTAAGGTGGGAATTTAGGGAACATTAATTAAGAACAGTAATTTTGAAGTTTTTCCATCAACACTTTTTTGGGTCAAAATAAATCAAATAATTCTCCAGTAGAGACATAGAGATTAATTTTCTTCACATTTTAATATCAACAGTTGTTGAATATCTGTCATGAGTATAGTGACATTAGATGACAAACTTTTTAAATGAAAAGAAAAAGCTTTAATTAAATTCCGGGACACCCTTGCCAAATATTCAAGAACTGTTGATGTCACCATGTGAAGAAAACTAAAATTTATGTTTCTACTGGAAAGTTATCTGATTTATTTTGAGTAAAATTTTTTTTATGTAAAAACTGTGAAAATACTGCCCTTAACTCGTAATCTTTCCACTCCCACTTTAAATGGTATTTAAAATGACTAACTAGACATAATTTAAAATTCTTCTTCTTAATATTATTACTAGCACTGCGTCTTACTACCTGTTCGGGTTATACGCACTTGCACTAATGTGTAATGGTAGGGTGATTGTGAGATGAAATGGAGGAGTTACAGTTTAGCGTGGGATCCGAACCACGGTGGAGACCTAGCATTCCCCACATTCACAAGTTGTGATTAAGACACGTCTTGTCAGAGGTGAAGGAAGGGTTTGGCAATCAGATAAATCTTTGTCGGGAGAGAGGATTGAACCCCGGATCCCCAACACAGAAGTCTAACACCTTGCCCATAGACCGCCAGGTCACCCAAGATCGTAAAAAAAAATATCCAAATATGGATGTCAATTAATCCCCCCATTCAAATTGAATGAACTACTTGTTATGTCGTACACTGGGATATTAGTTGACTCCGAAACTAAACTATAAATACGGCCCCCAATCTATTTAATCTGATAGTGTTTCTCACCACCCAATCGGACCACTTTCCTTGAGGAACATTGTCGATCCACTCGGTGATTGACGAGTAGAAGTCTTGGGCGGTAGACGTGTTGGAAAGCTGACTTATCATGAAGAAGTTAAACGTCAAGTGGGCCCCTGGACGTTCTTCTGTTCCCATATACTTGAACGTATTCTCAAGGTCTGCGTATGCTTCTGTGATGAGTGCCCTGGGAATGAATAATTTAATAATAACATAATTACTAGTAACATGGGTATCACTGCTTATTCGGGCTTTCCACATGAAGAAGAACAATTAAGTAGATACCTAAGCACTCTCGTGTGTAGAGTATTTTAAAACCTATCCTCATATAGTACAAAAACAGTTTTTTTAAGCACCGTGTCTTACTACCCTTTAAGCCATGTATGTTATTTTTACATTCATTACTGTTTCCAGGCTGAGTCAGTTTTTTTTATTGGTCATATTTTCCACTACTGGCTGGCTAGGCCTATTGTATTTTCATTTACCTTACAATCCATCTTAAGACTAGGACAGGCACAACACCCAGTCCACGGCCGTCAATTTATCCATGTGAAAGTGTAAACCCATATTTTTACCAACGATAAATTTTCGGTCATGTCAGGAATCGAACCCGGGACCCTTACCTTAGTAGGCAGAAACGCTACCAACCGAGCTAAGGACTCACATGTATCAATGGCACCAATTCGTAAGGGGTGAGGAAGGTTTAGTTCAAAGAGACTGTACATGAATTTACGTGGAGGAAGAGTGGGTAGCCATTTTGTAAAAAGAAAACCATCCTCAGTACATCCGACCAGGATTCGAACTTTGAATCTCCTCAATATCGACAATCAAGTCTATTGAGAGAGTGGCGCCTTATACCATACAGCCACCGAAGTGGTTCAACAGGTTTTGTTGATATTCCTAACGTCCCGGGTTGGATGTGAGCATGGCAGTCAATTAGGTTTATTGTTTTTATTATATCTCATAGCTAAAAAATGATAATATTGATCGCACATTGGATCGAGGTTTGAATCTCAGCTGGGTGTACTGAGGGTGGTTTTTCCAAATGGTTTACAAGTTTTCCTCCACTCAAATGCGGGTACATTTCCTATAAATATAGTCTTCCTAATCCCTAAAACCATCAGCTTGATTAGTACATAAGCGTATAGTTCAAATGGATAGTAAGAAGAGACGATTAAAAAAATTGATACAAAAGATTCTCTTTCTCTTAGACTAAATCATATAATACTATTAAAATGATTATATATACTTCCAGTTTAAGAGTTACCGTGACCAGTAACACTCACTACAGCTCTAATTTTCTATATTATATTATATTATATTATATTATATAATATGTATAACTCATCATAATGAGATTGCATTTACTACGTCCAAATAGCACTAGGAAAAGCACCTCGTAAACTATAATATTACACCTTTATTTTGAAAGTTCATGCGTAATACCTTGCCAGACCATCCTGTGCCTTATATTCCTCCACCACCTCACGCCACTGCTGAACCATTTCGAAAGTTTCTGGTTGGTTCGAGGTGTAAATGTGGTTCAGGTAGTTGTATTCATCTTCGTTGGCATTAGTGTTCCCGGACAACGGTTCGTCGGCGAGTGAAGTGTTTTCGAATAACCAATTAACCGCATCAATACGGAACCCGTCAAAACCTTTGTCTAGCCAGTACCTTATGACATTCTACAGGGTGAAAACACAGTTATTTGTTACAAATTCATATCTTTTCTTGAATTCCGCTTAGCCTCAAAATTGTTTAAGTCTTCCTGCCACTTTTGGTCCGTGTTGAATATTTTAATTTGAACTTGAATTTAAGTTTTTTTTCGGGGTTTAACAGAATCTATTTCTAGAGTTGCTGCTTTAAACTTTGTGTTGAAGTCACTTTAATAATTGATGACGAATGCGTGTCTGTAAATCTTGATCTCTCGAGTGTTTGTATTTTTCATGAGAAAAAACAGCCGTTCACACACTTTTGTGTTGCCAAACGTTGCACGTATTTGGTGAATGAATTCAACAAATTTTGGGGATAAATCTCTGGTGGGTATAGAATAAAAATTAGGTACACCAACTAAACATACTAGATCTACTCAAATAAAATCAATTTTGAAGTTTCATTATCTTAAAAGGTGTATTAAAAAAATATTTCTTCCTCCGGAAAGCGAGTGGCTGCTGCATGCTGATGGATATAGTGTGACTATTTGCGGATAGACGGTGTCACGTGGTCAGCACAAAGAGCCCTTCAGCCGTAAGTCTTAGTTTTATAAGCCAGAGCCACTACTTTTATTTTAGCACTACGCCTTACTACCCATTTGGGTTATACGATTATGTACTAATTACGCCAATGATTTTAAAGGTGAGGAAGGTTATATTAATAGGAAGTGTACTCAGATGTGTGAGGAGGGAGAGAGGAAAACAATTTTTGGTAAAAACCCTCATTACAGTCCACCGAGATTCAAACCATGATCCCCCCGTCATAGGAAGTTTAGTCTACTGCGAGGGTAGAGCCTTGGACTATGTGGCCACAGAAGTGGGTGAGCTCCTCAATTTTCCTTACGAAACCGAGTTGACCACTTATGTATATCTACAATGTTTATTTTAAGATTGGTTGGACCGCATTGAATGTTGGTTCATAAAATGTTCCGCGGGCTTAACAGAACCATGGATCGGGCCACGAGTTTTAAATGCTTGCTCAATGTTGTAGAGTGTAGACTATATAATAGGGTTATAGCGGAATAGATTTAACGCTGCTACCTCCCAGGCTAACCGTAATGTTCAAGGTACATAAAAGATAAACGTCCAAATGATCAATGTACCTTGTGACTCCGTCCTTCGCACTATATTCGTCGACGACCTCTCGCCATTGCTGAATCATGTCGAAGGTTTCGTTCTGGTTTTGAGTGTAGATGTGGGATAGATAGTTTGCGTCAGTGTCGACAGCGTTGGGGTCACCAGACAAAGGTTCGTTGGGCAGAGACTCGTTTTCAAACAAATAAGGGACGGCGTCAATGCGGAAGCCGTCTATTCCGAAGCTCATCCAATATCTGATCACGTCCTGCACGTCAGAAAAATTTAACCAATTATACTTTATATTTGTTAATTTAAAAATTGACATCTGGATATGGGAATAGAACCCTGGACCCTTGGGTTGGAGAGCCCATGCTGTGCCACTGGGATATCCAGAATTCGTCCCGTAAGTTAACGGCATCGTAACATTAGGTAAAAGTTACGTTAAATTTATCGTGATCCTATGATGGAAAGATGAGGATTCTAATCTTCGTCTTTTTTTTTACTTTCGCTGCATGTAAAACAGGGAAAAAATCTTCTAAAATGTAATATTTCTTCTCTCTACCCTATTAATTTAACTGTCCAGTTAGTCCAGACAAGTAGTAAGAAGCGGTGCGAGATACCAACTGTAAAATTCAAAAACTCTGGGTTCGTCTGATATGCAAAGACCTTTTCATTATTTATATGGTTTTATATGAGCCAGCTCCATGAATCACTTACCTTTTATTATTATTATTATTATTAATTACATGTTTTTAACCCAATATCATGTTAAGACATTTAAAAAAAAAGAGTTAAAAATTTCTATATTATCTTTGACTGTTTTAACTAATATTTTCTTACTTAAATCTAAAGCGTTAATAAACCCATACTAAAATATATTTTTAATATGTATTTAACAAGGCATTCGTTCTACAAAAACCTGTGAAATATCTAACAGTTTCATAAAAATATATTTTACCACACTTCCGACTTTTTTTTTCTGAAAATAGATTCTGTCCCAACATCACCTCAAAATATTCTTGTAGTGGCAGGAAGTTAAAACATATAATATATTATTTAGTATTAAATATATAATGATTGTAAACCTTATTTAAGCTGTGGGAGATTTCAAGGTTAAAAAATAATATTACATTTTGCATTATAAAACTATTATTTTTATAAGACATGTTTAAAGATAAATAAAAACAGCATTTTTATGCGATCAAAACTTAAGATTACAATCATTGTAACAGTTTATAAAGTACAGTAAAACCTCATTAATCTGAACTGATTGTGACATAAGCTTGTTTGGATTAGCATAAATTCGATTTAACGTTACTCAGCAGTGAGAAAATATTTTCAAAAAACTTTAAATTAGAGTTGAATGAGTTTTACAAAATATACACTAATTTGACCGATTTATAACATACAATATACAACCTATAGTTTACCCTAAAATATATATATATTTTACTGTAAATTTTTTATTTATATTAAGACACATTGTGATTATTAAAAAATTTAAATATTAATTATTTATTATCATTGGTTATTAAAATTCTCTTTTAACTTTTGAGTATGCTACCGATACAACATACATCTATATTTTGATTTAGTGTTTATTTTTCCACTCGGTTTTCGAGAGTTGTGTCCGGATAATCCGTAATTTTGGACTACCGAGATTCAGTATAGCTTGGTTTTAATGTACTTTATTTAGTAAGCCCATGGTAATATCTAGATCATTATATCATAAAAAAAAGGAGTAGGATAAATGGTGCATTCTTAACCCAACACCTATTACAGACATATATAAAAAGAAACATACAAATGTACAGTACATAGGGACAGACACACATATATAGAAACAAACTAAAATACATAGGGACATACAAACATACATAGGGACACATATACAAAGGGACAAACATACATAGGGACATGCAAACATACACAGGGTCAGACAAACGGATATATGGTCAGATAAACATAAGTAGGGGCATACAAACATACATAGGGACAGATAGATAGATATACATAAGGACAGAAATACAGTTATTGGGAGATATATACGTAGGGACAGACAAAAATACGTAGGGATAGAAAGACAGATCTTGAGAGAAACAGACGTAGGTTAGGAAATAATATTGCAAAACCAACTTTTTTTGAGTTCGAGTGCACATGGAACATCAATTTCCATCACAGTATCGATTATTGAGGTGGACATTTTTCACGATTACGATAATTTCCATGGATGAAACTGTACAGTGGCTTGTTACCTTGACTTCTTCTACTACTTCAGGACTGCGGTAGTTGAGGTCGGCCTGTTGAATGGCGAACTGATGCAGATAGTACTGTTGACGTTCCTCACGCCATTCCCAGGCAGAACCTCCGAAACTACTCAGCTACGAATTAAAATGAGAATTATTTAATCGATAAAGATTACTCTCTCTTACTCTTGATATAGATATATTGAGATAATTTTACAGTTGGCAGGAATGCATTTAGAATTATAACTGTAGCACTTCCTACAACAAAACTAGTGTCAATTATAGTAGGATTTTGGAAGGGGGCTGTCCATAAACTACGTAACATTATCTGGGGGATGGAGGTAACGGGGGAGTATTAGTCGGTGTGACCAAGCGTGACAAGAAGGGGAGGGGAAGTCAGATAATGCATGACGTCACATTAAAATTGAGTGTATTTATTTTTAAATCAAACCGACTGTGCGCATGTATAAACAAACAACAATGGACTCCTCGACTTTGATCATCAAGATTGGCGATCACTCGCGAGCACGTTTCAATAAAAAAAGGGTTTCATGGAATCTTTAATTAAAATTATTATTTAAAATAGGGGTTGGGAGTGCATGGTATTGTGTCTTAGTATTAGAAGGGAGGTTTGCAAAATTGTGACAAGGGACACGGTAAAAAAAAGCATGACAAAGTTTATAATCAGCCCTAAGAAAGGGACTTTTAAAAATAATACAGTCGGTTTTATTTAGATCAACATGGACAACTTTTTTTTACTAACCTTTTAATATTGTTTTATTAGTATTGATACTATTTATCAAAAGTGAAATTTGAAGAGCATATTAATAAGACGTGTAAATGTATAGCCATTGTTGGGGAAACCTACATAACTATCCAAAATGTTCCTTCCGGTCGTGCCTTGGTGCCTGGTGGGCCTCACAAAGAGAATTTAAATATAATCGTTTAGTATTTAATAGATTCTTAGTTGAGGATTCAAAGAAACTTCTAGATCTTCTTTCATGTATGCATAGTCTTAACAATGCACCCTTAAGGTGGGAGTGTAAAAAACGTGAGTCGAGGACAGTGTTTTTGAATATTTTTTTTTTATCATATCAACACTTTTTTTGGCCAAATAATTAAAATAATTCTTCAGTAGAAACAAAGAGTTTATTTTTATTCACATTGTGATATCAACAGTTGTTGAATATCTGTCATAAGCGTAATGGCATTAGATGACCGACTTTTTAAATGAAGAGAGAGAGAGAGAATTGTCATCAAATTACAGGAAAACCCCTGACAGATATTCAAGAAATGTTGAGGTCATCATGTGGAGAAAATTAAACTCTATCCCGCCAGGGAACACTGCCTTTACGTAGGTCCATCAGACCGGGTGGCGGGGATTGAGGCTCCAATGAAGCTGAGGGCTATGCTGGTGGTAGTGTAGCTACTGGTAGGGTCTCCCATGCCAGACAGGCCTCGGCCGAGGAGTGAGACTAAACGTGTTCCAATCCAACCCTAAG
>CABFVX010003276.1:0-39238 GCA_902151425.1 Timema shepardi
CTGGTTAGACGTGTGTGAAAGTTCCGCAAGGGTTCACTGGTTAGACGTGTGTGAAAGTTCCGCAAGGGTTCACTGGTTAGACGTGTATTTATTGTATGAATTATGTTAAGTGCTTCTCTCGTAACAAAGTGACCCGGTAGTTTCCATCAGTTTGTCTACATTTTGTCTATTCTGGAACACGGCACGGATAACGGGCGACTCAGCGATCACTTTGTTTCCTATAACCAGTGCTATAGTATTGGAGGGAAGTTAAATTCACTCTTTCTGCTTAGATAAGTTGTTTTAGAGTTGGGTCGAATCCTGAATCTCAAATCAAAATCCGAATCATGGAAAAATAATAAAAATAAAGAGGAATAAAATAGTAACTAAATAGCTAAGTGTTAAATTACTACTACTACTAATAATAATAATATTTAGCACCGCGTCTTACTACCCGTTCGGGTTATACGCTTTAGTTAAATTACTAAATTATTAAATTGTTGTCGAGTTCATCCTATAATTATAATTAGTTCTGAACCACCAATAAACAGTATTAGTGCTCGAAAACAAATTTCACTCGTGGAGTCTTGAATCCTCAAATCTCATGCGCTAGTGACTCTACATATAATTGCAATAAGTTATTGTGATGCCATCTATCAACGAACCACTAAACTTTGAGCCAGTCTGAATACTTTATATTGAAGCTAATCGATGGGACTACCAGTTCAATACTATATGACGATCACGAATGAAGAAAAAATGGCTGCCGGGCCTGCGTAGATCGCTGTGGCAGGAAACGGGAGTTTAGGGTTCTATCCCGAGGAAAGCACTAGTACTCGCCTGAAATACAACTTTAAGTGTACTGCACCGTCATGGAAATGAACCATGACCTATCAGACAAGAGTCAAACTGCCACTCACAATAAGTTGGGGCTGCGAGACAGATATATTGAAAGAATAAGGTCCCAAATAAACAAACAGCTGACCCGCCTGGGCACATCCAGTAGTGTGTGCGCCTAATTAACTAGATCATAGGTTTGAAACAAATATTATTGGTGATATAGGATGTTTTATAAGTGATAAATTAACAGCCAGATGATTTGTTGTTGTGTCTGACCTAAAATTAAGTTACTCCGGTGTTGATGTAAACAAATGGTTCACACAAATGTGCTGTGACCTAAGATTTTTAATGAGGGTATTAAAGGATATTTATGAAGCAGCTTGAAGATCCCGGTTCCGATGGCCATGGGAATCCCCATGATGATGGACTCGCTGACCCCTGTGATGGCGTCCTTCTGGCCGAAATACGCAGCATCAAACAAGTGGTCAGCAGTCTTCTCGAACTACAAACACAACAATCGCGCGTTTACAACCCGCCGCTAAACGTGTTCACTGGAACACAAGCTGTACTCAGTTTTTAACAGGATTTCGAGGATCAACAGATATTTAATCATTTTAATTAGGGATGTGTGAGACTCGAAAATATCTTGATCTTGTCTCGAAAGATAAATGAATCTCAATTTTTTATAGAAATTTGGGAAAAAATAAAAAAATGAAAAAGCAAATAAATGCCATAAGAGATCTACAAACAAAGCCTAGAATTAATTATTTCTAATAATACCGCAAGGACCTGAAAATAGGTCGCACTTTCTCCCCAAAAACCAAATTAAGTTATAAATGGTTTACATTGCAACTATTATTAGTTTATTAGTTACATTCAAACTGTGTATGAGTTGCCTCTCGAGTATTTTAACGAACTTTAAGGTAATACAAAGCAAGCACCCGCCCAAGTGTCAAAAGGGAGTTTAGCGCTCTTTAAATTGTACAATATTTGCTTTAATATACATTATTTATATTTCCGTACTTTCTAGGCAAGTTTTCTCATCTTGTGTCTCGATATTCTCGTATCAATTTTGTCTTGAATTGAAAGAGTGGTTTTCGCACATCCCTAATTATAATGTTATTATAATATTTAACTATTTGCACCAGCAATTGCCAAGATGTATCCCGTAGGGTTTTGAACTCTTAATTTTGGAACCTACAGATTTTATTGTCCATGGAATCATAACATTTTGAGGTATTTTTTTTTCTCATTTGTTAGCAAATGGTCAGAACGACAGAATCAGTAGGTCCCAGGAACAAGATGATCCTACCGAGGCGAGGTTGAGTACAGACTCCTTCATCTTGGAGAGCCCATGTCTGGTAATACCGAGCACCTCACCGCGACTCGTCATCAGGTCTGCCACCAACATGGGATGTCGGCGGTCAATACTCATCCCGTGGTTCTCCATCACAAGCTTGATCTCGGTCATGATGGTAGCCCTGAACGTAATACAACACGCGCAAGCCCCATTAGCTCACAGATTACACAACATTAGTTAGCAGGACTATGGAAACTATAAATACATACTAGATTGATGTATTATATTTGTAAGAAGATATAGGAAAGGTGGATAGAAACATATAAAAGGGCGACGAACACAATATGGTCTTTTACAATTAAAAGAAGAACACAGTTAACACTTTACACTGCTGCCAATGGACAAAGAGGTAATGGTTGCCTCTTAAAGAAAATTGATCGTCACCGCCCAATCCCCCGACCTAGGTTTCATTCTATCAGAACTCATCAGGGAGGAGTGTGAAACGCGAAACGCAACTTCCTAAAAGAGGAAACCAAAAAAACACAAAAGGGGAGAAAAAGGTAAAGAATGATAGGACACATAGATAGGAACAAATAAAAGGTATAACATAAAGGACAAACAGAGGAAAAGGACATTGGATGCGAATATATAATGATATGGCTCTATGGCAGCGGTGTAAAGTGTGAACTGTGATCTTTTCATTGTAAAAGAACTTTTTTGTTCAATTTTTTTATATGTTTCTATCCACCTTTCCTGTACTTTCTTCCAAATATAATACAATTACCTCATAAAGTGAAAAGAGGTTTTCCTTACAGAAATGAATTACTTCAATAAGTACATTAAATGTTACTATCGCTTAAGCATATTGTTACCAATTTGTATTAGTTATCAATAGTCATAATTAATTAGTGCAAATCATTGAAGTACGATCAATTAATTTCTGTAATTGGTAATACTGAATAATTTGTAGGACGTTTGAAGGCGAGGTACCGTGCGGCTTCTATCCCGAGCGTGGTGAACACCTCGTACGTGTTGTTCGAAGTCGTCTTGGTCCCCTTGACTCCAGGGGTGGCCATAACGTCTCTGAGATTGTCTCCCTCGACAAACAACTTGTACTTTGTCTGTCCGCCAGAGTCGTCGTTGTGGATCACGGCCCGGTTCACGGACGACAGGCCCTGGGACACGGAACATACACAGAGAACATTACCCTTAAGGATGTTAGAAATTAGAGGGAGGATTTGAGAAAATTTCAAATCAAAGACTCAACCATAAACAAAAATTATTATTCTTTTACATTTATAATTTGTTCCAAGATTTGAATTTTAATTCAGGATTTGTAGATAAATTGTAGATTCAAATTTGAGATTTGGATTCATAAAATAGTAGGTTCTAATTATAAAAATTACGTGTAAATAATGCATCACAATAAAGATGGGTCAAGTTCTATTTCTATTGATATTCCTTTTTGAATCTGGAATCCAAATTTGATTATTAAAATGTTTAAAAATGTGTAATCTTAGTAAAAAGGAAACGTTTGAAAGCTAAACAATAAATATCAGAAAAGTAAACTTTATTTGTTCATAAAATTAGTAATGGTGCACGGATATTAGAGAGCTACAATTAACTACCGACCTCGAATAGTTGTTGCGAGCGCTCGAAAATTTGAGTTTGAAAAAAGTTTTAGCAAATGCTTGTGAACTTGCGATTTTAACAAAACTTGAAAAATTTGAGAACTAGAAATTTTCAATCTTTTTCTTGAAAATTCTTAGTTTAATTAATTTGAATCAATTTTAATAAGATCATATCAAATAGTGTCTCCCAATATTTCCATTTGTCTAATTAAATAAAATTGTACAATAATTATATTAAATTTATTTAAAAATTTGAATTTGTACGATTTTACATTTTTTTTTTAAATAAATTTAATTCTAAAAGAAAAAGTCTGTATTAATTTATGGTTATGCACGGCTCTATAATATAAATATTTGTTGTAAAAATAATGCTCTATAATACTCAAACTCGAAAAAGAAACTGTGCCTTCATTCAGACCTCCCCCCCCCCTTTTCCGCAAATCGAGCAATATTTCACATTGTTGCCTTTATCAAACAAAAAGAAAAGAGGAAATACATTTTTAGTCTCAGATTTCATTCTTTCTTTAATCATCAGATACTTATTTGTATTTAATACTTTTACATAAGGTCAGGTGAGCGGAGAAGAATGGTTGGAAAGGTAGAGGAAGACGGAGGCATTTCACTAGAGCGACCCGGCAAAACCTGGAAACAGTCGATGACATAAGGATAATATAAATCATTTCCGGATAAAAGTAGTGTACAATGTGGCGCCAAAATACCTTGATGACAACTTTCGGGACCGTCTCCTTAAGGGCCTGTAGAGCGTAGTTGATACTGGCGTGAGCTTTGTTGGGTTTTACTGTTATGATGGAATCACCCACGACTCTCACCAAATCAGGTTTAATCTTCAACCGAGAAGTGCAAATACTGAAACAACAGAAGAGCGAGTAAAAACTACAAGACTCTCACTTTCACATCCTTTTAAAACTGTTGTTAGTTACAGGCTTACCTTGCATTATTCCACTATGTTATCATTATTATTATCATTATTATTATCACCGCGTCTTACTACCCGTTCGGGTTATACGCACTTACGCTAATGTGTAATGGTAGGGTGATTGCGAGATGAAATGGAGGACCTACAGTTTAATGTGGGATCCGAACCACGGTGGAGGCCTGGCATTCCCCACATTCACAAGATGTCTTGTCAGAGGTGAAGGAAGGGTTTGGTAATCAGATAAATCTGTGCCGGGACCGAGGATTGAACCCCGGCCGCCAGCATAGAAGTCTGACACCTTACCCCTAGACCGCCAGGTCACCTATTCCACTATGGTACAGCAGATAGGGTCATAGTGTAATCTACCGAGGTATACATAGTACACTGTTGCACTACAATGTATTAGCTACAATCTCATATTAAGCTACTTGTAAGTCCTACACTATCCTGTCTTTATGGTCCTTCAACAATCAGTTTGCTCAGTTTCTGTCTTTTCCACACTACCTTCTTTATTGGGCTCTATCTCTCGTAGACCCGTACCCCATTTCCCGCCCCCCAGGACATTTTACAGCCCACATCCACGCAAGTAGACAACGAGCCATTCAGCACCAGATTCACAATACAAGACAAGACAAGGACATGGCATTTTTCAATTAGACTCAAAGTGACAAGTTTACTATTTAAAGCTCGAAGATCTCTAACTAAACGTATACTAAACATTATTATCCTTGGTCAAGATAAAACGTAGCACTGCTAACTAGTCGTGTGAAGTTCAGAACTTTTCCAAACTATCCAACCTGTAACGGATGGACTCGGCATCCACCTCCAATTTTAGTAGACGGATCCGCTCGATGTCCAGTTTCAATAGAAGGAAACTGTCGTCTGGTAGATAGTTCTCCTCGATGTACGCGCACACCTGGGGAACAATAGTACAATAATTTACAAGATACGCACAGAAGGAAAGTTGTAAAGAATGCCAGGACGCTTAGATAGGAACATGTAAAAGGAATAACGTAAATAATGAAATACAATTACCTCATAAAGTGAAACGAAACAAGGCTTACCTTATAGAGATATGTTATGTATATTCGCAAGCATAGTATTTATAGTATGACATGGTTTACACTATGGTATGTGTACGATACAGTCCAGAGCTTACCTCTCCTAGTGTCGTCTTCTCGATACGACCCTTGACCCTGCGAGCAAACTCGGCATCAGTGTCATTCTCCAAGTAGGCTGTGATGATAGGAGTGCTTATCTGCTTGCTCGCGTTGATGATCTCCTTGATCCTGACGGAACACAAGGTTTGTCTCATTTAGTTGCTCTGGTGGCGGTGATAACAACCCAACCTGCCGATCTGAACCCAGAGTGAGCCCACCTTCTTATCCATCTTGTGAGCCACCCAACAATGACGTCTGCTGACGACTTGACGGTGTGGGGGAGAAGGAAGAAAATGAGGAAGTGGAAGAGAGTGGAATGAAGTTTAACACGGTGAAGTGTGAAGTGATGGAAATGAAGTTTGTGAGGAGAAAGCGAGTACATGAGATAGTAGAGGAAGCAAGAATGAGATGGTGTGGACATGTAATGAGGATGTTGGAGTACTTGAGATAGTAGAGGAAGCAAGAATGAGATGGTGTGGACATGTAATGAGGATGGAGAGGGAGAGGATGCCGAAGAATGTAGGGAAAATACTTAGAGGAAGACCACAAAAGAAATGGGAGGAGCAGATGACAGAAAGCGTGCAAGGAAAGAGGATGGAAAATTGTTACTAAATTGACCCGGCCTCAGGCAGCAAACAGTTGTTGTTGTTGTTGATGATGATGATGATGATGATGATGGATGTGTAAACTAAAACCTTGACAAATATGTGCAATTTTATTAAATGCTAATTCCATGTATGTTGCATAATGTCTAGCTAATAATAATCCTGTGATAATTTCTACAATTGAACACGTACGAGAATAGAACCGGAACTTCCTCAAGCTGAGATGTTAGATGGGGTAGGTAAATCTACAACAGCTTAATTGCACCAACATTCTCTGAGCGCAGGATTGGAGCTTGCCTTACAAGCTTAAAGGTAAACAGATCTGGTAATTTTACCTGGGGACTCCCTGGGTGATGTTCATCGAGGCTACGCCGGCAAAGTGGAAGGTTTTCAAGGTCATCTGTGTGCCCGGCTCCCCGATACTCTGCGCACCCAAGGCACCCACTGCAGTGCCTAAACAAACAATTAAGAATCTATAGAGTTGCGGTCGAATCCACTATTTTATAAGCTCAATATCTCGAATACGAATCTCCAACGAATCTTGGGAGTATTTATGAACATAAAAGGAAACATAAACATAATAATGTATATCTTCAATTCTAAGCGCACTTTTTATGCAATTTAAACATCTTTAAAAGAAATTAGGTGCATCTTAGAATCGCAGTTCTTTTCAATTTTTTCCCACGCTTTGCACACAGCACCACACATTTTGTTTTTAACGTAAGCCCTACCTCCATGTGTGGCCGTCTAAGAATTAGTCGAGAAAGGAATATGAATCCTAGCTGTTGACTGACATCTTCTGGAAAAATTAAGAAAGACCCGGCATCAATATTGTCAGAATTGGTATAAACAGCTTGGAAGCTAAACCCAGAAAGAATGGTTCAGCATTCATTTAAAAAATGTTGCATCGCCAACGCTGTTGATGACTCATAAGAAGAAGTATTATGGGAGATTGGTGATAAAGATAGGACAGCTCAGTAGAACCAGACATAACCACGTAAGGATAAATAACTGTATTGTGTTGTTAGTAAATTGAATTCTGTAATAAAAATATTTCTTAGATATAAGATAGCTTTTTGATTCTTTTCTGTTGGTGGTTCCTAAAAATTAAGGTGCGTTTTACAATCGGTGGCATCTTAGAATTAAAGATATATGGTAGAACAATATAAAATACAAATAGTAACATTCTTTCTTATAATCCATTCATTATAACATTCACATGTTCAGTTGAGTGTTAAATTACTGGCCTGGAGTCTGGTCGTTAAGTTTATTCTACAACTATGATTGGTTCTGAACTACCAATAATAATCAGTATTAAAGCTCCAAAACAAATTTCACTTAGAGGAATATTTTTTTTAAGGATTTGAGTCTTGAATTCATAATTTTCTCGAATCCTCGAATACCCTTGGTTTGAGGGCTTCACAGGATTTAAGGGTTCCATCTCTAGTTTTAAATTGTTATGTAACATGTTTATTCATGCGTGCTATATATTGTTAGCACAGTCATGCTATTGAACATAACTATTTATACCACTACGATACCTGGCTCTATTTTAGCTCTCATGTATTTTTCCTTGCATGTGTGGAAGAACTCAACCAGCTGAGTCACGGTCAGTCTCTCCAGCTGCAAGATAACGGAGGGGAGTGTAGACGACTCAGAATAACCCAGTTTGTAGCGCAGGTGCGTCACCCGAGATGCGAATGACTCCATGAACGCCCTAAAACCACAAAAGTAAAACCTGACGGTTATTACAACAAGTTATTCTAAGGTTTTGTTCCTTTTTAAAACAGTGAATTGCAAACCTAGGGTCACAACCCCCTTTGGGGGACTGGAGTTATCAAGGGGGTCATCATTTTTTTTATGGATGACAAAGGTATAAACCGTGTTAGGTAAGATGCAGCCTTTATCATGGTGTCTACTAAACTTGACCCATGAAATCCCCAACCTTTTCCCTGATTATTTCCTAAAATTTCCGACTAAAAAAGTATGTCACATCCTTTTAACTCGCCCCTCCCTCTGCACCCTTGTTTTTCTATTAACCTATTTTATGAATAATAATAAATTTTTAAATTTGAATATTTTATTAATTCATATTAAAATTGTTTACTATTAATTAAAAATATATTACACAGCTACAAACAAAAAAATGACATTATAATTTACTGATTTACTGATTATCGTATTTCATATTTTGAGTAAAATATCATTTTCCCGGATTTTTATTGTGATTTACCAAATTCCCGGATGATTCCCGTTTTCCCTGATTTTCCCCGATGGTAGACGCCCTGTTTATAATCCTGTAAGCAAAATTATGTGCAGTAAAATTATTTATCCTTTATACATCCGACAACCTTAAAAAGGCACCAAAAATTGACTGTAAATGTGAGAAGGTGTAAGCAGAAGAAAAACAATGTCACTCCCATGGTCTTCTGAATAAAATAATCCTCCAGCGGGGCAGTAGCCCAAGAAAGGCTGAGGACTGTTCTAAGGTACGATAGCTCTAAAAACTTGATCAAATAAAGGAAACGAGACGTTTACACCGACCTGAGCTCTTCTTTGAACTCTTTGCTGCAGCCGTCAAAGTCGTCAGTCTTGAGTATTTCTTCGGCGGCCTTGTTGATGCTGGGACCGTCCAGCGGCTCCTCGTCTTTGGCGGGACACTTAGCCCGCACGTGGTCCAGAACCCGCTGACAGTCCACCGGGCAGTCTTTACCTACAACAAAACATCTTTTAAATAAATATTACTTTGGATTCAACTTCACAGGCCTCTGTCCAAAGTGAGCCCTGTACTATCGTTACAGACCCTGAAGTTGCAAAGAAATATCTTCGCAAACTCAAGTGGTATAGTAGTTATATAAATTACAAAAATTAGGGCTAAATCTCAAATATTTACTTTTGGTCCCAATATGACTCATAATAGCCAGAGCAATCTCATATTTTAATTGGTCTTCACCAATCTTCTTTGGTAGAGTAAAATAGTTTGTCTTGAGTGTAAAGCTTTGATTTGTTTAAGGAATAAGAAGACAATTGTAAAAAAGCAGTTGGTACTATTTATTCTGGCAATTTTAAATCAGGAACTCGGCTACTAAGTAAAAATATGTATTGTCTGGCTATCATTAATTTTCACTAAAATAAAAATTATTATTATTATTATTATTATTATTATTATTATTATTAGCACTACGTCTTACTACCCGTTCGGGTTATACGCACTTACTCTAACGTGTAATGGTAGGGTGATTGTGAGATGAAATGAAGGACCTACAGTTTAACGTGGGATCCGAACCACGGTGGAGGCCTGGCATTCCCCACATTCACAAGATGTCTTGTCAGAGGTGAAGGAAGGGTTTGGTAATCAGATGAATCTCTGCCGGGACCGAGGATTGAACCCCGGACGCCAGCACAGAAGTCTGACACCTTACCCCTAGAATGCCAGGTCACCGTAAAATAAAGATAAATTACCATTATTCACATATAAAAAGCCACATTATCAATTTCATTAAAAAGATTCAATTTTGATTTATTTAATGTATGTATTAATGTAATACATTCAAAAATGTTACAATGAAGTTTTAAAACATTTTGATATTAATTTTAATATGTTAAGTATAAGTCTGTAAAACAGGTCTTGCGATATTTCAATTCCCTTGGTTATCATTCCTAAATAGCTTATGTAGGCTACAAATAATAACATATAGTTAGACAAAAGCTGATCAACTCTTGATCAACTAGTGTCCGTGTGAAACCAGGCCATGGTCCATGAATGTACCTTCCATGTAGGTCGGGTCGAGACCGTCTCCTCCGTACATAAACTGCACAATGTCACCGATGGAGTTCCTCACCGTCATGTCATAATGCAGGCACAGGTCTTCCAGAGACTGGAAAACAGCCATCATGCATGTTGCAGGCTCACCACCATTCAAAATAAAACAATCTCGAGCTAAATTATTAGTGATATGTATTTAGAAGAAGGTAAAGGAAAGGTGGATAGAAACATAGAATGGCTTTCACGGCTCACACTTTACACTGCTGCCATTGGACAAAGAGGTGATGGTATCAGAACGCGTCAGGAGGGAGTGTGAAAAGTGCAACGCAACTTCCAAAATGAAGGTGACCTGGTGGTCTAGGGGTAAGGTGTCAGACCTCTGTGCTGGCGGCCGGGGTTCAATCCTCGGTCCCGGCACAGATTTATCTGATTACCAAACCCTTCCTTCACCTCTGACAAGACATCTTGTGGATGTGGGGAATGCCAGGCCTCCACCGTGGTTCGGATCCCACGATGATGATAATAATAATAATAATAATAATAATAATAATAATAACTTCCTAAAAGAGGAAATTGGGAGGAAAAAGGAGTTTGTAATGGATGATAGGACCACCAATTTCCAACAACCAATTTTAATATAAAATTTGTATCCCTTTTTATAAAAGGAAACTGTTATAGGAAATTGCATTATATATTTAAGTAAAGTTTTGACACGGGACCTATCTCAACGTATCGGTAGGTGACAGATGATCTCTCTTCGTCCAGCGGCAGCAGTGTATTCCTCGTGTCGTTGGGGAAGCTGTAATGTGGTTGTTCCTATCTATTTCTAACATTTTAGCCGTGTTTTACTCTCGCCTGCTCCAGGGGACAGATGTACCCCAAAAATGCTGTAATAATGTGTTTTAGTTATCAACGTTGAGGCCTACAGTTTTCTGATAAGTGTGTAGGCTCTGCCCTTATATCTTCTTTTCAATGTTTAGTTAAAAAAATAACTGTTTGGCACCATTTTTACTCTGTTTATATCATTACTGGAATAGATATGGTTTGAATAAAGGTAAAGCATTCAAAAACACACAAACACAGTTTTAAGGACACATTTTTACCGTCACAGACAACTGCTTCAGGTGGAGAGAGTAGACTAATATCTACTCTAGTATCACTAAGTTAAGCCATTATTTAGCCTTGTGTTCTATTCCAAATAAGCATGTGTTATCAAAACTTTTAGAAAAATGTTTTCCAAAATATGTATACTGTATTAGAATATAAAAATTATGTGGCTTAAAAGAAATGAAGGCAGATCTTACTGTCAACATTCTACAGAGTATATATTTCTGTCCTAGACACAAATAGCTATTTATCTATTACTGTGCACAGAATTATCCTTTCACTCCATCAGGTCCATAACATTATACAAGACGTACCAACGTTACATTCAATCCTCACGAATCTGAGTTTTAGAGTGTGATTGAAACCAGGGCCCCACCTTAACCAACCTCCGCTGCATGTACCCCGTCTCGGCGGTCTTCACCGCGGTATCTACCAGTCCCTCCCTACCGCCCATCGTGTGGAAGAAGAACTCTGTCGGTGTCAATCCAGAGTAGAAGCTGTTCTCCACGAAACCTTTGGCTGCTGGAATCTTTGCTGCAATGAATCATTCGGTACATATATTTCTCTGAATGGCAATATATTTAAACAGAAATTGAGTACTTAAGCTGCACTATTTTTATTGGATAATCTTTGTAATTATCGAAGACAGATTTCTGTATGTATATATATTTTATTAATCCAAATTGAAAATTTACTTTCAAATCTAAATCTTAAAAAAAAGTAAAAATTGTGTAATGAAACACGTTTCGAGTGATTTTAGTGCAACGCTATATAAATAACTAAATTTACAAACAATATTAAAACTATGAGCTTCTAGAATATCTTATATATTATTCAATTCAAGGTCCCTTGATCTGTAGTTGAGCTATTAAAAAACAGCCCCAAGGCTGATCAATAAGTGATACTTACAATGTCGCTCAAAATGTGGCAGTGCTCGGTCCTCGAACCCGTTGGGCACCCTGTGTCCGCTGATAGCCTGTTGGCCGACACAGGCTATCATCTGGGAGATGTTGATGAAGGACCCTTGGACAGTGACAAGCTTTAAATAACTTCACTTTTACACACACAACATGGGATAAACCATTGATTAAAAATTATTGTTTAAAAATGAGGCTGAAAACGCTAGATAATTTTATAATGGAAATTGTAACACAAACACTGGATTACTCCATTTTCAATTTCAATTCCTTTGTGTTTGATAAACATTTTACTCTTATTTCTGTTGGAATGATGTTTGTGAAATGAATGTGTAGTTAAGTTGATGCATAGTTCAGATTTTGACCCATACTACAGTACTAGATATATATGATGAGCCCCCCACCCCCTTGGTCTCAGCCTTAGATAACCTTACATCCTCTCCGTCCCAGCAGGCCTACTCACACCAGTCAGTTGTTTCTATATAAACACGTCGGTGTTTTACTCTGCTCTGATGAAGGGGAATGATGTACCCTGAAAATTACTTAATTATGTGTTTTGATTGTGAAATTTGAGGACTACAGTTTAAAATATCCGTTCGGCACCATTTTTTCCAATATTCCAATTCTTACAGTGCTTGGACATTGCGTTTGTATATTTCTCAGCCATTAGACAGTTGTTAAATGTATAGTAAGTTGTGGAAATTAGGCACGATAATCTACCAAAGATGTAAATGAACTACCTTTGGATCCACTGAGTGCCATAACCAGCGGACTGTTACTGGGGTGCAGTTCTCGAAGACAGGCCTTCCCCGCATGGTCTCGGATCACAGACAGTTCCTTCAATATGACGGCCTCCAAGGTCTCCTCCTCGCTGCAGCCGGGTTGGCACTGGAGTTTACCTTCCTGCAGCGCCTGGATGTACTGGCTGCACTTTGAGTAGCTAAACAAACCAACAAACAAACAGACATGTCGCCGATTGTTTGGACACTGGAGGAGGACAGATACCTCAGGATTCACTGGGAGATAAGTTGGGAAAACAATAACCTTTCGGCTCAGTGTCAGTAGTGCCAATCATTGTAACCAACTTATAATAATAATAATATTTAGCACCGCGTCTTACTACCTGTCCGGGTTATACGCTTTAAGTACTAATTACTCTGATGGGTTAGGAATTGGGAAGGTTTAATTAGAGGAAGTGAACCTGCATTTGCGTGGAGGGAGAGTGGAAAACCATTTAGGAATACCCCCTCCTCCAAGTTCACCCAACTGAGGTTCGAACCTCGATCTCCCCGTCCTCAGTGGTCGAGCTCAACACGACAAGCGCGTTAGCCGACTACGCCACCGAGGCGGGCCTTTTAAAATTAAAAGAAGAAGAACAGAGTTCACACAATTTACATTGCTGCCATTTATTGGACAAAGAAGTGATGGTGGCCTCTTGAAGAATATTGATCGTCACCGCCCCATCCCCCGACCTAGGTTTCATTCTATCGGAACTCATCAAGAGGGAGAGAGAAGCGTAATTAGTCGATAATGTATTCAAGCAAACATCTGTGGTTGTAGAGATATTTTCACTACCGGAATCTAGCGATAAAATTAAGAAACTATTTTTAAAATCAAAATGGATGGCTAATACAAACATTGATAGCATAAACTATTGCATAATAAACACAGATTCTGTTTATAAATATGAGAATTTGTTTAAAAAACTTGAAATTTAGTAAATAATTAACCTTTATTGTTATTTTGATGAAAATCATGAAATTAAAAATTCGTAATAATAATTACTTTGGTTCTTGAAACAAAATTTTGTGGTTTGAAATGAGATTTTTTAACATATTTAATGAAAACATGGTTTGTGAAAAGTATGTTTCTTTGGTTATTAATGCATCAATCAACTCTGACTTTGAGTCAAGAGGATCATTACGCCGTAACTCTCATAGAGTGAATGGCCCACCCTGCATCGAGTAGGTCATGTTTAGCCTTCAACAGGCCATGTCCCGGGGTGACGTCCCCAATGCCGATGGAGAACCCTCGGTGCATGATGAAGTAGGAAGTCAGCCTGGCGAGTCGCCACATGGCCTTGGCGGAGATGTCTTCCCCCCAATCACACAGCAGCACATAGAAGATGTTGCTCTTAGAACCAGAGCCAAGAGTAGACTTGTCCATTGAACCGGCCAACAGTTCCGAGTTGCGGATTATAACGTCTGGAATGGATGCAAATACAGACTTAGTGTATCTTTAACAACGGATACGGACAACTGGGCGCTTGCGAGCTGGGCACCAGGGTCAACAAGCAAATAGTTGCCTGTTAGGTCAGATCAGGTTAATTCATCGTTAAGTGGTTTATTTTAGGCAAGATTACTATTTTCGTGGTTTTCTGTGTTATAAAAAAAATCAAAATTGTATAATATTAAGTAGTCAAACTTTATAAATATACACAAAATTAATTTCCTCTGTTATTGATTTTTTTTAAACAACTCCAAAAATGAATATTTAGTGAAAAACAATCATCTCGTTTCTATAGTGACGCCCAGTCTTTCCAATGCCCAGTTCACAAGCACCCAAATGGCCACACCTGGTTCACAAGTTGGCCTGGATGTCAGCGCCCAGTTGTCCTAGACTGCTTTAACAATTAATAATATGATAAGGAAAACCTCTTTGATGAGGTGCATAATATTGCCATGTAAATTATGGCCTGCATTTCTATTTTTCCTGTAAAAGCCATTTTGTTTTTGAATAATTTGTTCTTATTCACCAGAATTATACATTGTAGAATATAAGTTCCATTATAAATAGAAGAATGTGGTTCAATAACATATCTTTCTTTGTGTTTTGTGTGTTTTTTAATGTGTCTCTTCAAATGATAAAGGAATATTTATGAAAATTTAAAACAATGTGTAAATGTAGAAGTGTGAAGTGCACTAGTTTAAGAAGAGAATAAATGAAGAGATAAGTGTTTTTTTTCTATCTAAGCTTAACCTAATTCTCCTTTCAGGTTGGCTTCCTTCACTATCAATTCGTTACAACATTGTACAGTGTTTCTACACCGCCTTATTATACATTTCCAAGCCATTAGGCACTAATTATATTATAAATATTGGTAAATTATTAAGCACAGATCTATGGAAATACAAAATAACTTAACTATTATATTTGGAAGAAAGTCCAGGAAAGGTGGATAGAAACATATAAAAGGGAGACAAACACAATATGGCTTTTACAATGAAAAGAAGAACACAGTTCACACTTTACACTGCTGCCAATGGACAAAGAGGTAATGGATGTCTCTTAAAGAAAATTGATCGTCACCACCCAATCCCCCGACCTAGGTTTCATTCTATCAGAACTCATCAGGGAGGATTGTGAAACGTGCAACGCAACTTCCTTAAAGAGAAAACCAAAAAACACAAAAGGGGAGAAAAAGGAAAATGGTAAAGAATGATAGGACACATAGATAGGAACATGTAAATGGTATAACATAAAGGACAAACACAGGAAAAGGACAATGAAATAATAAATAACTTAACTATGATCAATGCGCTTTGATAAAACTCATAACAGCATAGACAAACAAGCATTCTGAAGCTACCACCTCTTATAGTCCAACTCTAAATTAGTAAAATGAAATATTTAAAGGACAGCCTAGGAGTCGAATTTCTAAAAATGACATCTGGACACAGGGATAAATCACGATTTGACTGACTAAAGATTATTTTGATCTCTCAAGTTTCACTAGTAATGTACGACTGATTGTTAAAACTTATGAGTTCTCTTCAATCTAAGGGGAGACAAAGAGTTAAATGATAGCACGAACGGTAATGCTCACAAGAATCATTGACACACAATTCTTCATTCTTGCTGTAAGCTCGGCCTTTAGTCTGGAGGTTCGCCTTGATGGGACAGCTCTTATTGGGCCGGAGAATCAGGCCAAAGATTTGCTTGCCCGTCCACAGGGCCATGGGCTGAAATAAACCAATCAGATTTGTTTTGTACTTGATGTGATCGTGAGAAACTTTAATCTACGTAAATATATGAGTTAGTTCCAAATACGTCATTTAGACTTAGTCTTAGTCTGTTTTAACTTTGATCATTAAATATAGGCCTATGACAAGTCTGATAGTAAGACTCAGCTGAGTTTACGGTGTCTAGCGGTTCAGGTGAACAGCTCAAAGGGTCGAAGCTGAGCTCTACGTTGATCTTTCAAGATACAAGCCAAGTGGAAAGATAACTCAATATTCTTAAAAAAAAACTTGTATCAAACTAAAGAAAAAGGAAAAATAAACTATTAAGAGTCAATTTGATGAAGAAAGCCCACCTAAGGAAAGAGGAAAAATGTGGGAAGAGTCCAATGCACAAAGGTGACATCTTCTTCCTTTCTTCTGTCTTCTGTAGTAGAAGTAGTCNTGACTATTTCTACTACAGAAGACAGAAGAAAGGAAGAAGATGTCACCTTTGTGCATTGGACTCTTCCCACATTTTTCCTCTTTCCCAAAGTGGGCTTTCTTCGAATTTACTCTTAATAGTTTATTTTCCCCTTTTCTTTAGTTTTATCAATTTCCATTAATATAAAATCAAATAATATTTACCTAGATTCTGTCTAGTAAGGTTCGACTAACTTACTTTACGTATAGCCGGCGGTGGTAGTTCTATGTTCATAGCAATGTCATCCCCCGCCAACAAACACGCGGCCAGTTGGCAGGCCTGACCTCGGTCCAGGAAGTTGTCTTTCTGTGTGAGAAGGTACGCTCCCGTAATGAAGTCCTGTGTGGCCGCAATTAGCAGTTCACCGTTGCGAGGTGTCACGAGGTTAGACTTGTTCTACCGGGACAGAGGAGAGGGCAGTTACAAGTGTTTCTAGGGGGCTACTTGGGGTCTGCGAGAACTTAATGCTGAGTTCGCATAGTGAGTATTCAATATCTACTTGAGCTGCTCTGGTGGCCACACGGTCTAAGGCGCTACTCTCGCAGTAGACTAGACTGCCGATGACGGGGAGATCGAGGTTCGAATCTCGGTAGGGTGTACTGAGGGTGGTTTTTCCAAAATAGTTTTCCACACTCTCCTCCGGAAAAATGAGGTTACATTTCCTCTATATATAGCCTTCCTGATTCCTAAAACCATCCGTGTAATTAGTACATAGGCGTATAACCCGAACGGTTAGTAGGATACATTGATAAAAAAAAATCAACTTGATTCTGCTAATCAGAAAAGTTATCTCCCCTAAATGGGTTTTCATCCTCCTTCCCCGCTGTTTTAACACGTACCCCCATGAGAACCAGGGCCTCGGCCCGAGCCTCCTCCGTCTGCGGCAGGTGTAGATTCATCTCGTCCCCGTCAAAGTCTGCGTTGTAAGGAGTGCACACGCATTCGTTGAACCTGAATGTCCTGTGCTCCAGGACCTTGGCCTTGTGAGACATGATGGAGAGCTTGTGGAGACTGGGCTGTCTGTTGAACAGCACGATGTCTCCGTCCCGCAAGTGTCGCTCTACGATGTCCCCCGGCTAAACGATGACAAGCAGGATGTAATTAGTGATGAGGATGCAAATACTTTAAATTCGACAATGAATATATTTTATAATGATAGTCAACAATATTAAATGTTGTATTTTGTCCTTCATCCATGTTGTTTTTTTCTTCATTTATTTGAGGTATTTAACGTGCACTTTCTGAACCAGCCGATTATATCAGGACACGACTTATAAACTAGCTTAAATCTAGGACAGACACAACATCCAGCCCCCTGACTGTTAATTCATCACTGTGAAAGGGGAACCCACATTCCACCAGTGATAAAATTGTTTGTCGAAGCTAGTTTCCTCACAAGACAGTTGCGGGACCTACTCTGAGTTCCTGGGCAACCTTACTGCGGTTGGTGAACTTGAGGAACTTCTTGAACGCGACCCCTCTCTGCTCCACAAAGTTGGCCCCCGGGTGAACGTCCGGGCCATTCTTCACCAACTGCTTCATGAGCGATAAGTTGGCCTTGTTCACTCGCTCGGGGTAGGTGAGAATCTTCGCCACGTGGACAGGCACGCCAACCTAACACAAAAACATGAGCACTGAATGCACGACTGCACAAATAAAACATAGTAGTAGTTGAGATAAAAAAAATATTCTAGATAAGAAATTATGAAATGAATATTTGAAAATATAGATGTATAGATTAACTCCTCAGCCACCTCCGACTCTAGGTTAAGAGTTTTTAACATGCACATCACACCTGTTCTATGCGCAGGTTCGGGTCCGGGGAGATGACTGTTCGACTGGAGAAGTCCACTCGCTTCCCCGAAAGGTTACCGCGGAAACGGCCTTGCTTGCCTTTCAACCGCTGCACCAACCCGCGGCTGGACTTCTTCGGCTGAAATATTTATATTTTAAACAAATCTTGTGGAAGAAGGGATAACAAAGAGGGATAGAAACACAACATGGCTTTTACAGTGAAAAGAAGAGGAGTTCACACTTTACACTGCTGCCACTGGACAGAGAAGGAATGGCTGCTGCGTGAAGAAAATCGGTCATTACCGATCATTCCCCCTGCCTAGGTTTCATTCTATCGCAACTCATCAGGAGGGAATGTGAAATGTGTAGCGCAACTTCCTAAGCGAGGAACTAAAAATATTTGTTATCACCGTATCTTACTACCTGTTCAGGTTATACGTGTGTATGATAATTACTGTAAAGGGGTAAGGATGAGGAGGGAAGCAGGTTACGGGTAATGTACCCTCAATAGACCCGACTGAGATTCACACCAAGCTCTCCCGATCCAGACCAGTCTAACATAAGAGTGACACCTTAAGACTATTCAGCCACTGAAACTGGTAGGAACAAATAACACACAGAACAAACACAGGCAATATAAATTGGTTGTGACTGTACAAAATATATTTCTTTATAAAAAAAACCGTTTGTGAACATGATATCGTGTTTGTTCCCTTTAATGCCCGCCCGCCCGTCCATCTTTTGTGTACCTAGTTCCATTTATAACCGACGAGAATTCCCTTAGAGAGAGGGAAAAGCTCATAAGATATTAAAAATAGATGGGATTTTGAATAAAATATTATCTAAATAAGATAATCATACAAATTAGAAAAAAGAGCAGTTGTAATCAAATTTCTAGCAAAAGTGTCAAAAAGTAATAAATCTTCAAAATCGCGTATTGTGGATCAAAAACTGAATGAGAATTCCCTGCTTACTAAACATTTAACACTCCTTCCGAAAGAGTTCCAAATGAATGAAACATAGGTCACGAAAATGATCGTTGATGATAGGTTTTCTAAAAGCTACCCCCTTTTTTTTTTGCCAGTGAAACTTTAAAAGTGCTAACTCTGTTCCGGAAAAACCATCTTTTATTTGTTCCTTTCCTTTTCCTGTACATCCTTTCATAAATAAGATTATATTTTGGAAATATTGGTTGTTTGAAGCTAGTAATACACCCGGATATGTATGTCACTGTTTCAAAATACACCCGGATATGTATGTCATTGTTTCAAAATACACCATCAATATAGTTTTAAAACCAATCCAAACTATTCGAGTGAAAGTTGTTTTAAAAGAGTTGGGGAAGGAATTTTAAATGGCGGTTATGGGGAATTTTGTTTAGAGCGCACCTAAGACATCGTCGTCAACTTTGTTCACCTGCATATTGAGGGGGATCCCAGAAGTTTCACTGTTGATGTACAAGGCACAGTGAAGTTGCAAGAAGTCCCAGTCCTCGTTAATCATCTGGACCTTTGCCCCCGACTGCCGGTGTTTCATTATCACGTCGTTGATGAACACAATCTCCGACAGCTTCATGGTCAGATCATCTTCATTACTGTCAACAATCGTCAAGACGTTTAGACTGGTGAAGTTAGGTCAGTAGCGACTCGACTGACTTTAGTCCGATGGTCTGAGGTTCGACCCTAGGTTGAGTATACTACGACGTGGCCAGGTAGCCCACACCCCACCCTCGTTACACACCCACACCTTTGTTATGAATTATATATTATAATTTTATTGGATTCATTTAATCAACATAAATTTTAGAAAACTGGAAATGTAGAATTTAATTTCTTGTCACTGTTTTGTACAATACCATCGAGATACCACCTTGAAATGTGTACCAATCGGCTACAAGACAGGTTCCTTTAAGTATTAATGTTATGGGAATTATAAAAAAATTAGTTATTTTTAGAAAACTCAAAATAAATAATTTTGAAGAGTGGTAAATCTTTAAAAAAACAAACAATTATGTGATGCTTTCCAGCAAATAAAAGTCCTATTCATAAGCTATAAAACAACAAATGCCTCGGGTTTATAACTTTTATAGGTATCTAGTAAATTGTATTCAAGTTAACGGTGACTAGCAAATTTTGGGGACTTTATGCAATTTTGAAAACCTATCCGATAACTTAAAAAATGGGCGGACAAAAAAATTTGAAAAAGATGATTTTTAAACATCTCACGATAAGATACAAACACACCAAAAATCAATCGAATCCACGACAAAGGTTTATTTTACATGGATTGACTTTTACCACAACACCAAGTCAATCACTTTGGGTTTCATCATCATCATCATTAGACATTTACACCATTGTGGGTCGTAATACAGATAACAGCTCGGAAAAGTTTATATTTAACACAAATTAATATTTTAGGTGTTAATATTTTTACTGGCAAAACTTCGTAACTGTTAAAGACAGATTTGTATTTGAATCAAAGTCGAAACTGATATTTTTTCAAGACCAAGTCAAAAAAAGCCCTGAGCTGAAGGTGGGCAACTCACGTGCCAGACTTGAGATCCGAGACGACCGAGGGGCGGATACAAAGTGGCGGGACAGGGATCCTTGTGAGGAGCAGATCCTGTGGACGGCTGATCGAGGGGTTCATCAGGAGCAGAGGAACATCCTCCTCCGGTATCCTCTCCAGGAGCTGTAGGACTTCCAGAGGGTTATAGATGTGGGCCAGACCGCCGCTCACCGCAGACTCTATTTCCCGATTGTACTCCAAGACATCGTTATACGCGGCTGCAAGGATCCAACGTTAGTTACTACTTTGTGAACACAGGCTTATAGTGCAATATTATTACTATTAGCACCGCGTCTTACTACCCGTTCGGGCTATACGCACTTATGCTAATGTGTAATGTCAGGTCACCCATATATAGTACAATAGAAATCAGTCATGTGACTACAGATTGCAACAATCACTTACAGTAGTCATAATTTACCAATGGCAGGGTAGTTAAACATGAACACTAAGATGTATGTTCTCTATATCATTGGAAATGTACCAATGACCAAACATTAAAAACATTATAGTTTAAAAAAATAATCAAGTGCAATGTTGGGAAAAAATTATAGTGGTGAATCATCTACTCAATTTTACCAATGAAATTCCTGACTTTTTCCCTAATTTCCCCTGACTCAAGTATGTCCCACCCTTATCTCCCACGCCTAAAAACACAAAGTGCAGATTTAATTGTGAAATTCTCAGCTTTTATACATTTGATAAATATACAGTAGCCCCATGACTTCTTTGGTGCTGACTGACAGCTCACAGCTGACTTCTGACAGTCAACATTTAGATATATATCTAAATTTTGACCGTCAGAAATTACAGCTGCTAAACACATGTTTTTAAAAATCATTTGGTCCGGCGTAGGGATACATAATTTGGTCTGGTAATGTTTCAAAGCCGTCAGTCAGCACCAAAGAAGTCATGGGGCTACTGTATGTTAGATAAATGTCAGAATAAACCCTTCTCAATCACAAGATGGCAGCTTAACCAAGACAGAAGCTCACCAATTTTTTCCATGACTACGGGGTCACTGCTCTTCTTGTGACGGAACTTCTCGTGCACAATCTTGAGCAGCCCGCATTTCTTCACCACACCGTTAGCTTCTCGGCAATACGGACACGTGTTTACTTTCTTCGACTTGTCCAGGATCTGCTTGCGAAGGGCCTTCTTCGAGAGATAGGGCAACGCCGGGTTCATCGCTTTCAGTCGATAGAGTTTCCGATCTTTGTCCGGCAGGAGAACTTTGGAACACGACTGGATAGACAAAGAAGAAGAAACAGTCCAGAGTTATCACCCTCACCCTTAGGGACACCGCGAGGGTCGCGACAAGGAACATGCGAGAGACTGGTGGCGACGGATTGACCGACCCGACTCTCATTGGGCCCCGCACGAGCACAAGTTTTGAAGCGGTAACATTGAAGGAGGTGGTACAACTTCAAGTCTGTCCCACCACCAAACTCAGAAAGAAGGCACGGGGTCATTTGAGCTTGCAAACCAACTGTTATTTTATATACTCTCTTTATATATATATATATATTATATATGTACCCAGCAAGGAGCAGTCACTCTTTGATGCTTTTAGGAGGTAGGATATTTCTACATGTTATATTGGAAAAGCATTATATAATTGGTAATCTGGGGAACAGTTAAATTGTAACTTAATTATGTAGAGACCAATTTGGATTTGCTTCAGCATAATATTTTTTTATGAATAATTTTACTAGTTTAGTTTTGTTGGTTAATTAGATTTATTTAGAATTGAGGCATTTTTTTTTTACGTATCTCTTTAAATTTAGATTCTTTGGTAGTATAATCAGTCAAGTTTTGTTATTTATTTTTGTAGGGTACTTTGCGCTATTATGATTGGGATTCTGTCTTACTGTGCTAGTCGTGCTATATGGAACTTATATGTATTGTTATCTTAGTTTCAATTGTTACGCAAGGAGAATTTCGATTGATGTTTGTCAACCATTATTATCCACTCAGTATGTTTGTAAGATATATATTAAGATATTTTGTGTAGGCCTCGCGGGTTGTTGGACGATTATAATATCTTTACTTATTTCTATTGTAGCCAGGTGTATAGTTGGGAGCAAATTCCTACTGACTCCAACTCCGCCCAAAACTACCCCTGACTCTGCAGCCCCCAAGCAAACCACCAGAGTTGGGAGAGATCGCTACACCAGGAACCAGACCTGTCTTACCTTGCATATTGTTTGGAGAACCGTGATAACGGCGCGGAAATAGCCCACGTGGTACACAGGCAGCTCTAGGTCGATGTAGCCGTAGTGACCGATGCAGTCATTCAGCCCTTTCCCACACGTCAAACAGTTTGAATCCTTTTGATTGGTTCCCTGGTTCGTATAGATACACATGTGTTACGTTAAAAAATAAATACATCGCAAAATACTGGATTGTCGATGACAGAGAGATCAGGTGTCGGTTGGGTGTACTGGGGGTGGATTTTTCACTGTTTCTCCACACAAATTTGGGTACACTTCCTCTAAGCTCAACCTTTCTCCTCCCCAACACATTAACGTAAATAATAATAATAATATTTAGCACCGCGTCTTACTACCCGTTCGGGTTATACGTTTTAAGTACTAATTACTCTAATGGATTAGCAATTGGGAAGGTTGAATTAAAGGAAGTGAACCCGCATTTGCGTGGAGGGGGAGTGGGAAAACCATTTAGGAAAAACCACCCCCAGTTCACCCGACCGAGATTCGAACCTCGATCTCCCCGTCCTCAGCAGTCGAGCATCAACACGACAAGTGTGTTAGCCAACTACGCCACCGAGGCGGGTACCCATCTGTTAATTTATCAGTTATATATCATGTCACTAATGATGAGTTTTAAGGCCATACCGGGGATTGAACTTGGGACCCTTGACTCAGTAGACAGACAAGCTACCGACCGAGATAATGTTTCCAACTAAACATTTATATGCTATGATTTGTTATCAGATCATTATTAGCAAAGAGCATCGTGTTGATTATAAATGCTAAGTGTATTATTTAAGTAGAATATGCTCTAGTCCTCACCATACGTCTGTCGAGGACCCCATAGGGCACGGGCGTGCGCTGGGTGTCCTGGTTGTACAAGTTCTTGGCGACAACATGGAGGTGGGCTTGTTGCTGTATTTGGTGAGGGCTGTCCACTCCGAAACAAACATGGGAACTGGAAACAAGGAAAGATGGCGGCCTCTAGGTCTCGGCGGGTGAATATCGGTCAAACAACGCATATAAATATCGTAAATTTATAATCAAACATGTCGACTGGGTGCTCAAGAAATAAAATAAAACAAAGTTAACTTGTTTAACTATATAAATTGTTTAGTTGAAACTCTGCTGCTATTAGAAGGAGTTTGAAGGATCGAGATAGTTTAGTAAAATAGGACTGTATATGATCACGCATGAATGATACATACATAAATACATATATACATACCATATATACACCATTCCCTTACTGGGTAGGCAAGAAGTCATGTGTATAGCTCAACAACTCCGTACTTAATCCATCCTCGCTAACTTGCTCCACACTTCCCTGTCCCTGAATACTTCCTTCGACATCCATACACCGAGTATTACATGCTCTTTTATTATTAAAACTATTAATGTTCCTCTTTTCACACATTCATCTTCACAATGAAGTCCCCCCTTAGCACATTTTATAGCGCACATGCTGACCGGCAAGTGTGTTGCGTCTGACGCTTCCCTTCCACATAGTATCAAAAACGGACGCTAAATCAGATGTGCTGATTGGCTAGCTCTCCCCTTTTCCCTGTGAAGCCGCAGGTGCATCTCGCAGCTTCCAGGTACCGATAAAATAAACCAGCACGATGCTTGGAAGTGAAAGGTAAAAGTGATACATTTAGACGACGCCATATTTACAATAAAGACTTTACAAGAATGAAACGCTACTAGATTTAAAAGTTTAAGGCCTAAAAAACAGTTAACGAATTGAAATTTAGAACATATATTGCTTACAGCTTTGGCTATAATTTGGGCTAGTTAATATTAACATGAAACCGCACACTTTCTTATATTTATTAAACATTTGAACTGACTAGTTTAGTAATATTATTATTATTATTAGCACCGCGTCTTATTACCCGTTCAAGTTATACGCACTTACACTAATGTGTAATGGTAGGGTGATTGTGAGATGAAATGGAGGACCTACAGATTAACGTGGAATACGAACCACGGTGGAGGCCTGGCATTCCCCACATTCACAAGATGTCTTGTCAGAGGTGAAGGAAGGGTTTGGTAATCAGATAAATCTTTGCCGGTTTAGTAATATTAAATACAGATTAAGGGTTAGAAAATAATAATAATATATTATTGTAGATTCTGAAGGCTAGTAATATTACAATAGACCTAACTGATTGGAAAACAATAATGTACTATGAGTGTAGTACTCTAAGAATGATAATAACTGTTATTAATATTATAAATACTGAGCACTTGCAAGCCTATCACATCAATGGTGTTTTTAAGAATGGTTTTATTAACTTAACAAAATAAACAATGGCAAACTAATATATTTTAGATGAAAAGGTTGAGAGCTAAAGGCCTTAAACCGTGACCACTATACAACGCACACAATCATTCACTGTTCGAACAGTTTCTCATTCATACTAAGTTACCAATCATTTCCTGATAAAGACAATATTATGTTGACAATGCTTGAAAGGTTAGGTTTTGTTTTTTGGGCTAGCTTATAGTAAAAAAAAAAGTTATTAAAATAATTTTGATGACATGTTGAATATTTTTATAAAATAGTATTATTTTATGATGTTAGTTTTGCTACAATTGGAGATTTGCTTTTGTTGTGTAGCTTGTCATTCTTATTTGACTATTTTTTTGAAAAAAGAATCTCGACCTCAACATGCACCCTGCTCGAGCAACCAACCCCCTGGTTCTACTACCTAGTTTCGAACGAAGGTTTAACAGTCCTTTCCCCAAAAGTAGCTCGAGGAAAACATTACATAATTATAAAATTTACTTACATTTTCCTCGCAAGGTTTGTTTCACGATACTGTTCTTTAACCATTTTAGTTTTTAAGTTCAAAAATTAATTTTAATTAATAAGTCGTGTTATTAAATTACAACACATTAAAACTAGAAGTCCATTCGACAACAAATTAAGGGGGGTGAAAAGCTCCACAGTCCACAACTACAATAAACAAACAAACAGCTATTAGCTAACATAAGAAAAACAAATTTAACTAGGCATGCATATGGTTCTAAAAAAAGACATAATGTGGAAAATTCGCCAATACAATTTTGTTAGTAATTTTGTCCTTTATTTTAAAGAAGGAGTTTAGTGAGATTTTACATTTCATAACGTGGTTTATTTATAAAATGAATAATATTTTATTAAATTTTATCTAAGAGTTGATTAATTACCATGCGTTCCAAGTTAAATCTCGTTACAAAACTTTTAGTTTGCGGCACTAACGCCGCGAGCGCTAGTGATTTGGTTCTACCTGCTAACATTAGAGTGGCATTTCTATACTTATTCCTTGTCTATGGTAATATATAATTTTCACAACAAAATAATAGATATTCATTCACTACTGCTAGGTTATTGTTGGCCTCTTTTATAGATAATCAAGACAATAATTAATTACGAAAACAAAACATATGTTTATATTTTCAAGACATTTCTTTAGACCAGAATCCTACAATATCTAGCCATAAGCAGACTGAACTTTTTCACAACCTCGTAAACAATTTTGGAGATAGAACACTTGCATTCTCGGGTGACGAACTGAAGAAATAACAAGATACATAATTAATAAATGAGTTTAAAATATATGATTAGTACAGATTATCATACAAATTGGAACAGTATTTTAATATGCGGCACAAATATGAATTACCTACCGAAAACTTCAAGAAAATTTAAAAAATTGAAAACTAGTGATGGGTCGAACCAGCTCGCTCCCAAACCCTTTATCCCTTCTACCCCCAAAACTTGACGAGCTAGCGCTAACTAGCTCTCACAATTCCTGTTCCAAGCGTGCAAATCTGACAATCTATCCCTTTACTTTCAACTTATGAACGAATTAAGAGTTATGTGTAATTTATCCGAAACCTATTATGTTTGAATCTTTAATTTTATTACTTACACATATTACTTATAATAATTAACCCTAGCCTTTAGCGTCTAATTCACAGAATTATGCCTATTGATTTTAAGAAAAATAGTTTAATAATGGTAGGCAGTACTGATATCTAGTATTGATAGTAAGAATTTATGTTTGATTTTTTTTCGTAGTAACGAAGGAAGAACGACAGAAGAATATCGAATGACAAACACTCTTGACTCTTTCCAAAACGAATGAACAAGAGCAAAGAAAGTCGAGAATGACTCGCTCAAAAGCGACCCATCACTATTCAAGATATTTCTTAGTGAGTTTGGTTTTAGGTGGATCAACACTCCCCAGTCTCTTAATTTTTGTATATATTATTCTATTTTTTTGAATTCATTATCAATGAATAAAAGCTTATTGGAATCTTACAAAATGCACCTATTTCATCTTAAAACGTTTCATTCATTTCTTAAACATACTTAAGTTTTAACAATTTCTATAAATTGCGCCATTCTTATACATATCTAACTGCTGGTTCCAGTTTTATCATAAAGATTATATCATATGAATTTTATATTAGTTACTTTTTCGACATATTATATTTAAACTCTTAGTTTAGTAAGAAATTTATTAATGAATATGTTAACTTTTAAATTTTCTAAAAATCAAATTAATTTTAAAAGCCAGTGTGTAAACATTTTATATTGACATGGTGGTCACAGCTATTCCTACAGGTATTCATAGTCCTTTTGTCATCTTTGACAGATAAAATTAAGGGGACTGAACTCAATAGTTCCAGAGGACCCAGGTTCTACGACTATGTAGGGTTGTTGTAGGTACCTAGTACTACTTACACCACCAATTGTGCTGGTGCCGCAATTTCAAATAGAGAAACTGTGGCACCTTAAACGACTAGTTGCATGTCTGTTATAAGTGAAAGTCAAAGTTAAATATCTCAAATTTTCCTAAATATGGTTCCAATTTTTATGATAATTTCTACTAATCACGTGTTATAAACGTATTTATTAATTATTTATTTATTTTCACTCTGGTTACATCTTGTTCAAGTGCATTTATTAATTATTTACTTATTTTTATTATGGTTATATCTGGTTTTTATTTCTACAGCTGTCACCCTTATCAGATTCTGTTTTCCACTAGAATAAACGTTTATTTTGGTGGGGGAAAAAAAAGATATGCCCAGGGTGACAACTGAAGAAATAATAACTAGATACAACCGTATTAAAAATAAATAATTAATAAATCCGTTTAAAACAGATGATCAGTACAAACTACCACAGATATTAGAACAATATTTTAATATACGGCAAAAAAATGAGGTTTCTATGAAAATTGAAAACATAACCTCAAATTAAAACTAACTCCAAGCGGCCATCAAACTTGGTGGGGATTGTAGTACTAGGTACGTACAACAATCCTACATAGTCGTGGAATCTGGATCCTCTGGAAATTTTGAGATATTTGACTTTGAACTTACATCAGACATGCAACTAGTCCTCTAAAATAACCAAGTTTAAGGTGACATAGTTGCTATATTTGAAATTGCTGCACAAGCACCTTAAACTGGTGTATACTCGCTTGTCCCAGATAAGACAATCATGGATAATGAATATTCTTGTGGCTGGTGTCCCACCTAATAGTAGAATAACTCTCTTATAAAATGATTGAATGAGTTCCACAGACTCTTTCCTGGAGGAAGTTTATAATCATCTCATTAAAGATAACTAGTTGTAAACCTACATTGATTTAGTCTATGGTAAAACCTCCCAAATCACCAGTTTGGCTCTGCAGAGGTGGACGTGATGAACTGTCTCTCTGCTCTCCACAGGGGATATTGAATATCTTAGTCGAATGCTTGAAAAGAAATAGCGTACCTCTGGAGTCGTGAGGACAGACCGGGAAGACCCTTTCATAACCCAAAGATTGAAAGTAGCGGATAATGGTCAGTTGTAAGATGAACCAGTGAAAAAATAGATAGATATAAAATGTCAACAAGCAAAATGACACCTGCTTCCTATTCTAATTGGCTCAACTTTTGCTCATGGTTCAATTGGTTAAGACAAAAGTTAGGTTTTTACCAAAATAATTTGATTTGATTAATTTTCTTTAACTATGTACAGACCACAACAATTGACAGAATGAGAAATGTATTGTTGCCAGTTGTTTATTCATTAAATATTTATATGGAAACCTTGTTTTCAAGAGTCCTATGGATTTTCTAAATTTATGTTATTTTTTAGTATTTCGATAAAGTTGTTTCAGAATAGAACAACTTATGGATGCTCAATTTGTACTCGTCGGCTGAGAACAATTCTTGAACCGAAATAACTATTACAATCAAAATGTCACATTTGTTTAAATCATATTAAGAATGTTTTATCCTTGTGTTTTATACACTAGGTTAGGTTTTATTTTCCAGACGCAAGAATACACACATTTAGAATAAAAACAAGAAAATCACAAATGGGAATACTAAGTTGTAGAAAAAAATATTTAAATACTGAAACACAATGCAAATTGACGAGGTAAAACCCTTGTATGGCAGAAAGAGACCCATGTATTTTCTCGACACAAGACGCACAATATTAATATACATCAAATATCCATCTCATCCCAAAGACTTGTTTGAATCTTTCTGAATTCAAAATTTAATTTTTGCATGTTGGGGCCAGTTACAAGTGAATTTGAACATCTTCGCATTTAGTAAGTAGTCAGTCGACTTCCTTGGAGATGTCAATCAAAGTGGCTCCAGAGCCCGTGACAATGAAGCTGAGGACCCTCAAGATGGTCATTGTTGTGGGCGGAGGACTTGTGATTGGAGATACGTTGGGAAAGTTCTTTGTTCAAACCCTCAAGTTGCTCACCAACATTGAGGAGTTTGTGCATTCACGCGACTGAATGTTCCTCGACAATATGAAGAAAACTGGACCACTTCAAGATGGATGCAAATTAGCGACCGACATCACCTTAACAATCTTGCCGTAACATTATGGTGCATTTAATTCAATCATAGGAGAAATTAAAAAGGTTTTAGCTTACATGTTGGATGATTGTATTGCACTACTATGTAATATATTATCTGGAAAAAATGTAACACTAAAAAAGCCCATTTTTTATTTTCACTTCCCTTTCCTCATTTTGTAATTGTTTACAAAAAAAAGTGATTATGTTGGTTATTGTGACATTGCTGCATGATGAGGAAGGAAATTAGTCTAGTTACGGTGGAAATGTACAACAGGGCAGGTTTGGGTGAAGCTGCCCTTGAGATCAAGGGCTACAATTTTATGGCAACACAGATGGTAAATCTTTGAGATATTTTTTAGCACAGCGTCTTACTACCCATTCAGACATGTTTTGTGTTACAGATTAAGGTTTAATTTAAAGAAGTGCATTCACATTTGCATAGAGAGAGCGGAACACCATTTTGTAACAAAATCTCCGTGCTTCTGACCAAGGTCAAACCTCAATCTTTTTATTTGGCAGTCATCTTGATACGAGATTAGTTCGTTAGACCATGCAGCCACAAGTCTCTTGCTTTAATTTATTTCATTGTTTCAGAGAAATAACTTCCAATTGTTTTATACATACAAGTTATGATAGGACACAGGAACATATAAAAGGTATAACAAAGGACAATGTATATGTATACATAAAATATCTCTATAAGGAAAACCTCTTTCACTTTATTGGGTAGTTGTATATTTGGAAGAAGGTACAGGAAAGGTGGTTAGAAACATATTCCTTATAGATATATTATAGATGCATCCATATACTTTCACATTCCTGATGAGTTCCGATAGAATGAAACCTAGGACGGGGGATTGGGCTGTGACTTGATTTTCTATGAGGCAACCATTAACCTCTTTGTCCAGTGGCAGCAATGTAAATGAACTGTGTTCTTTTAATTGTAAAAGCCATATTGTGGTCATCCAACCACCTTTCCTAAACCTTCTTCCAAATATATTAAGTAATTAGCAATTAGGAAAATAGCCTTTTTAATTGACTAACACTCAATGAGACACCACTACCCTTTTCAGGTTGGTATTTTTACAGTATCAGATTCAAAATTCAAGTATATCCGAGTATTTCCAATACCAAAATTAATATCATAAAGTATATTTCCTATATTGGAACACCCTGAAATACAATAGTATATTTTTGTTGAAAATAAGTGCTGGATATGTTTTAAATATTTTTTTATATTCTATAAAATAAATACTCTACAGGATTTTTTTTTTATGACAAAAACCAAATTTCTAAAATACATTGGCTGCAGCCATGAAAGCATATACAAATTTGAGACCACTAAAAGTTTAATAAAACATATTTGCGTTACACTTTTATTTACTTTCAAATATCCCATTATCAATTGTTTTATTCCGATGGAATATATATGCCTGTAAAGCCAATGGAATCCCTTCATTTCCTTGAGAAAATTTTCTATAATAATTTTCACAACCAACAAAGAATGAAAATAAATTCTCTAATAACAAACACTACACAGCAATTAGGTTGACATCGAATATACATTTATAGGACAATATAAAACTAAAACTACTTTGATCTTATAAAAAACACATTTAAATGCCATGAATAATAAACAGAAAATTATTTTTTACAAAAATAGGATAGCCCACTGGAAGTTTGCCAGCCACCAAAATATACAAACATACAATGACTAATTTATTTATTTTCATGTTTAAAAGGCTTCCAATAAGCAAGTACATAAATTTCATAAGTTCCTAGTTTAGAAAAATAAAAATTAAAAAACACATACAAAAATATTATCAACACTTTATCAGCGTAAGAGACATCAGATTCAATAGAGGGAAAAAGAGAACAAATGCCCAATCTAAAATCACTACAGATGTTGGGCGCATTTTACTTTTCAATGTTTCGTAACAGTCGCCCTGATTACATTACATGATACAAACACTTTCTCCTTAAAGCCGGCCGATAGCAAGCTCTCGTGATTAAAGTAGGTTTGCAAGCCGTGTCGACTAGATATTACCATACACAACTTGAGCACAGGACAGCCTCAAAGACTTAAAATCATTACAAACACCTCGCTAATCAAGCATTTGTTTCCCCTTCTTACCACCCATCTAGTACGACTAAAATTCAACATGAATGAATGTGTACAGTAAAATCGTCCAGTCTTTCAAAGTATCACTATAGGAGAGTATTATCAGACATAGTCCAGTTAGAAAGAGAAGCCACCGTCAGGGACAGAGTTGGTACTACTGAAATCTAGTTGGCCGTTCACTTCACTCGGAGCTGTATTCGGATCAAGAGGTTCCTGGAACAAAAAACTTATTTATCAATTTAGATAATTTTATAATAAAGGAAATTGATAAAAAAAAGAAAACTAACAAGAGTAAATTTTATGAAGAAAGCCCAGCCCACCCACGGAAAGAGGAAAATGTGTGAAGAATTCAATGCGCAAATCTCTTTGCTCTATAATCTTAGGCGTTTTATTAGTCAAGTTTAGAATTTATGATTTAGAGGTTTGTTTTGTTTACTTGGTGAGTGAAATTGTGTTTGCAGCATTGTATTTTTAAACGGTTTTGAATGTTAATTTTATTAGTAAGGTGACTACAGTAGCCCCATGACTTCTTTGGCGCCGACTGACAGCTCACAGCTGACAGTCAACATTTAGGTATATAACTAAATTTTGACTGTCAGAAGTGACAGCTGATAAAAACATGTTTTTGCAGATCATATGGTTGGCGTAGGGATACATAATTTGGTCTGGTAACTTTTCAAAGCCGTCAGAACCAAAGAAGCCACGGGGCTACTATAGATTATTTATATGAAAGTGATGAAAGTTTTGATGATTCGGAATTGTATCCCAATTTTGCACAAGAAAATGAATAAGGCTTGTTCAACAGTAAATTTTATTTGGTTTTTTGTCACTACTTCTATAACAAATGATTTTTTTGTTTGTTTCATTCATATTATTCATGTTTATGAATGTCATTTAAGGTAAAAAATTTTGTAAACAAACTAGGCCTATCGTTTCAGTTATTTTTCTAAATGTCAAAGTAAACATCAAAATTTTGTTTGTAAAAAAAACAAACAAAAAAAAAAACAGTATCTTTGAATAATTCTAGTAATTTTTTTTAAGAATATAAATAAGTTGAGAACTACAAAATGCTAAAGAAGAAATTCCAGAGAAAAATGTCAAGCAAGACTGATCAGAACAGTATATAAAAGTTCAGCAGGAAAAGTGTTACATGCGGCTATGTACTAACTACACTGATGTGTTAAGGATTAGGACAATTGAATTCAGAGGATATGTACCCAAATTTGCATGGAGGGACAAACCCTTGTCAGTAGTTGTGAACAGGTTTGCAATTTAGTCTATTGTGAGTGTGACCCTTTAGACAGGGTTAGAAATGTTTATTCCAATAAATACTGTTAGGGCCAATATAAAACAGACCTAACTCAAATGGCAATTAATATCCCTCGTTCTTTAGCTGGCCATTCAAAAATAATATTTGATCAAAGTTTACAATTATTTAATCAATATGAATTATCGGCTAATGGCTTGAAAATTTAATCTAAAAGTGTTTTAATTACATACGACCACTTATCACGTCGTCCCCTTACAAGGTAGGCAAGCAACTGTGCGTCTAGCTCAAAAAACAACTCGACATGTTCTTCGGGGCTCCGAGAGCACTCTGCTTCCGAGCCGAGAGATTGTCAAAGCTCGGGATTGAGATCGAAAGTTTTGTAAACAGAAAAGTAGGTGTTGAGCACATAATCGAGGAAAATAGTACTTACAGATTCTGAAAAGAAGCTATCAATAATATTCAGAGCCTTTTGGTAAATGGCTTCATTCTCGTGGTTTTGAAGAGCCTCCAATTTGTCCAATCCCCCGCACTCTTCGATCATGATGGCCACCCGCACCGCCTCATTCATTTTATCAGCAGTCTGCGGACAAGGGGAACACGAAGAAATATTTTATAAGATTCTATGAATTTATGAAATTTCAAACTAAATTAAACAATGGACAATGCACAATTAAAAGAACAAAACACATAATTATGTAAATGTCCCAAGTACAGCAGTCAGCAGACGAGAGTAACACACAAACTGCATTGCAAGTCCTGAGTGCTCGTATTATTATGTGTTCTTCTGTCTTAAGACAGGTCCATTCCTTCTGTCAGTGAACTTAAGACCTCCAATGTACCCTGTCCTCTGTCTCCTCCTTCCTAAGCTCCTCTTTCCCTCAACCTTTCCTTCTATTACGTCGTACAGAAGACAGTTCCTCCTAAGGATGTGTCCGATCCAGTTTGCTTTGTTCCGGAGAATCCCATCCAAAATGGTTCTCTTCTCACCACTCTTCTTAGGACTTGTTCATTTGTCCACCTGTCTGTCCACCTGATCTTCTCACCCACTCTTCTTAGGACTTGTTCATTTGTCATCCTGTCTGTCCACCTGATCTTCCCAAGTCTTCTCATGCATAACCTTTTGCAACTATCAAAGTATTTCGTTTCCATCTCCCTGAGAGTCCAAAGCCAGAATTTGTTGGTAATCAAGGGAATGCTTTTAGCACGTCTTACTACCCATTTGGGTTATCCACTTATGTACTAATTACACTAACGAGTTAGGGATTAGGAAGGTTTAATTTAGAGCAGGTGGAGCTTTGTAAGTGTGAAAAATACCTGCAAAATATTTGACACGCCATCGAGTACAACTTGGACAGTCTTCCCATCCTTGCTGTCGAGAAGGTTACAGAAAGGTTTCAAAATGTCCAGTTGAAGCAGAACTACCAACTGATGAGGGGAGCTACCGGAGGTATAGTTCGTAACCGCCCATGCGGCTTCTTTCTGAGACTTGAAGTCCCCCTGGAAGCATTCGGATTAACAAAACAATGACACGAGGCAAGCCAAGTCTTGAGAAACATTACAAACAATTACAATAACTGATGGACACTGCACGGGAAAGGGCAATTATAAACTCCACACTTTCATGATAACCACGTTTCACCAATGATACATTTTTTGCCCATATTGGGAATTGAACCCGGTACTCTTAGCTCGGTAGACAGATACTATCAACCAAGCTAAGGTGTTAGATTTACAAAGTGAATAGTTTAGGTATTTTCTAAATTATTTTTACTAGATGGTTTATCATGAAAATGGTTTTGGCTTGACCTACCGAGGAGAGCACATCGATCAAAGGCTGGAGAAGGCCGCTGTTTACAACATGTTGGATCTGGTCAACATTTCCCGCAGTTATGTTGGAAACCGTCCACGCAGCCTCCTTCATTATATTACTGCGGGAATGTTTCAACAAGTAAGATAACTTGGATAGAGCTCCGGCATGAATTATACTGTCAGTCTGAAACACGACGACAGTTCTGTTAGAACACCCACAAGCAACATTAAACTGAAAACTGTATGAGAGTAAATAAGTAGGTCGTAAAGTCTTCAAACTGCACCAAATATCCTTTGAATATACTGTAGGTTCAAGTGACATTGTAAATTTACTAAAGATTCCCCGTAAAGAAATCAAACCAGACAATGAAAGGATAAAAGGGCGGGGACTACACATGCACCATGAAACTGTAGGTCTCAAAAGTTTTCAATTAAAAACTCATAATTATGACATACTTCCCTTTAGGTGTGCCGTCAGTCCAGTTCTCGAGTAACAAGAGGAGAATGATCCAACCACAGGCTGGAAACTAGTTCAGGATTTATCTAATAGTCCAGTTGGTTGTCTTTAGTTAAGTGAACTCTCCAGACCTACAGTTTTCCAGTAAACGTGTAGACCTTGCCTTCTATCCTATTAACGATATTTAGTTTAATAGCAGTTTGGCGCCATTTTTATTTGTTTACATGGAAACGTGGATTCATAGATTTTTAATTGCACTTAAGTGAAATTATATATTTTTCTGACAAAAAAATTATGAGATTTTGTCTAACCATGAGCAATAATAAAAAAAAACTTTATTTAAGATGGATTCCGAACCCCCTCATAATCCCCAAAACCCGTATGTAATATAAGGACTGCTTCTTGTGGCTAAAAATAAATCTAATACTAATAATAGGCGTACATTTTAGAGACATGTGAAAATGTCACTTTGTCTGCAGACACTCATTTTCTCCACCTTGACTCGAATCCCAATTAGTTTGGATCAACAAGGGTCACCTTTGGACCAAACACTTTGAATGGATGTTTCTAAGGGTTTAAGAACAATTCGTAGCATCTTAGCTCCAATTTCCCTGCAAACTGTGTGTGAAGATATAGATTCTGTTAGTCTTAGGACCCCAAGACGTGTTACTTGCCTGCAGGTCGTTCCCCGTGACAATGTTGCCAACAGCACGGAGGGCAGGAGTGAGTACGCCCACCTCCTCCATACCCAACAGTTCTACCAACCTCGGCACTACACCGTTATCAACCACAGCCTGGATCTTGTCATTGCTGCCATCAGTCACATAAGAGAGAGCCCAGCATGCGTCGGCTACAAACAAATGTAAATGAAACGTCAACATTAGAGTATTACATTCAAACCACCCTTCCTGTAGTAATAGTTTATTTATTCAGCACGACTTGAAACCAGCCACGTTAGTTACCCAGCACGTCCTTGTCTTGAGAGTAGAGCAGTTTGTTGAGCACGGGTAGGCAAGGTTTGATGCACTCAAAGGGCGGAGGAGGGTTCTTGTTGCGACACAGGTTCGACAGGGTCCACACAATGTTGCGCATCAGACTCTCCTACAAACATTCATTGTTACAACCATTTTATAAGGATTTGGAATTCAAAAAACTTGCTTTAGTTTGATAAGCCAGGAATCACCAGCTTTCTGGGGTATTTCCCCTATTAAAAGTACCAAACTCTTGGCCTATGAGGGCTAACATCCAAATAAAGAAAAATCTTTTGAGATATAGCCCTATAAAATCTAAATATCAAGTTTGAATAAAATCCATCTTGCGTATTTACCCAAATGTAAGACAACACCTATTTTGAGACTTGAAATTAGGAAAGAAAGTAATTTTTATTAATTTTTAGACACCCCAGGAGCACCTTTCAGCCGCCCCTCCAATGCCGTACATTTACTTGAGTGATTCCATAGTGCCCCGCACCTTCACTGTCCTGAGTTTGTTCGGCGAGGTGGACCACTCATTTAAAGTTAGAATCCTAACCACAGGGTGTCTATTAAGATGGACAAACAAGAATTGAGTGTCCTTCTGATGACCACACAATTCCTCCGGTAAACAGTTGAACATTATATAATGTATAGGCATACGTAATGCACTCCCACGCACACATTAAACTTTACAATGCGCCACCGTCATTACCACAACGGCGTGGAAAACCCTTTACAGTTCATTTTTAACTGTAAGATTATTTTTTCTGTATAGACTTGTTTATGATTACAATACTCTCTTGATATGAGAACGTAAAGATGCAAACTCATGCTTTCACTACCATACATCCCTCTCTTAACCTGAAGAAACTGTACGTGGCATTTATAAATGTTTCACTGTTTTATCCAAACTAGTTGTACTCGAGTATTCAGGTTAAGAAGCCACGACCCTTCAGAATAATACAAACAAACAATATTTATAAGCAGTCATTTACCGTTTCATGGAGCTATTTGGAGAGCATGAAAATACATAGAAACACACATTAGAGAGTTTAACCAGAGATTCAAAATGTTATTTAAAACATGCAAGAGATTTTAGACTTGCGTGGAAATAACTTCCAGCAAGAACAGGAGGGAAAATATTTAAAACAATTTTCTGCTTAAAGGTTAAATTTGTGTTCCAATAAAATTATTATTACTAGCCCCACATCTTACAACCCGCTCGGGTTATCCGCACTTACGCTAATGTGTAATGGTAGGGTGATTGTGAGATGGAATGGAGGACCTACAGTTTAACGTGGAATCCGAACCACGGTGGATCCGAACCACGGTGGAGACCTGGCATTCCACACATTCACAAGATGTCTTGTCAGAGGTGAAGGAAGGGTTTGGTAATCAGATAAATATATGCCGGGATTGAACCCCGGCCGCCAGCACAGAAGTCTGACAATTTACTTCTAGACCACCAGGTCACCCATCAATACAAATATAAAAAAATAATTTGATCCTGTACATTCTTCCAAATATATAATACTTGTATTTTATATTATTCTGCTATGTAAATATATGTCTGTGTTCATAATTTATTCAAAGATTCGAATTGAAGAGTTGTCTCACGTTGGTGTCGGGTTTGATGAGTTCGATGAGTGCCGGCAGAGCGCCCAGACCCAGCACCAGGTCTCGAGCCACCGGACCGTCCCCGGCAATGTTCCCCAGGGCCCACACCGCCTGCTCCGCCACATGCATGTAGGGGGAACCCAGTAGGTTGATGAACTTGGGGACTGCTCCTTGCTGCACCACAGCGTTGGTCTGCTCGGTGGTACCGGACGCTATGTTCGTCAGCGCCCACGAAGCTTCAAACTGTAGGGACGGACTGGGGAAACGCGCTGTTATTAACGAAGGTGTTTCGAACACTTTGGAAAGTGCTAATGTTTACTTAAATTCAGTCCTTTACATACGGCTTTCTTGGATTGTATCATTTTATTATATCTGGCTGGATTTTGATGAATTAAAAATTTAGTGATGGGGAGGGGGGTTTAAGAGGAACTTCAGATTTTAAAAAAACAACCTAAAAATGTGACTAAATAAATACCTCAAGTGAAAGCACACAATGTCAAGTTTCATTAATGTGTTTGCAACATTTTTTTAAGATCATAAGCCAACCACCTCTTCAATTATCTCCCAGGAAAGTTTGTTTTTAAAATATGGGAAATTTGATATTGGAGATGGTCCAGGCCAAAATAAAACAGGTTTGTTTACCGTCAACATTGAGAGCATTTACCATATTATCTAATAAGTGACAGCTTGATGTATGGATATATTAAAATGGTTTTCTTAACTACCAGATAACGTTCAGGCTATAGTTTCTCTCTTGAAACACAAGTTGTTTTTAGTCGGTCAAGACTTTAAGGATGACTAATATTGACCATTTTTTTCTAATAGAGGAATGTTAATAGTTTAATACACCCCATCCCATCTATATCCATGGGAGGGGG
>CABFVX010003276.1:42986-77386 GCA_902151425.1 Timema shepardi
GGGGGGGGGGGGGGGGGGGTTTACAGAGTGTATACAGGTTACTCGTAATAATTGCCCTTCAAGGGAAATTCAGCAGTTTTGACTCCAGTAAACCTAAATAATTTTTTACCATAGTAAACCCAAATAAAACACAAAACTTTTTAAAATATTCTGTATTCTGCCATAACAGTCAACTGAATAGCGGATTAAAAGTCTCTTGACACTCCATCACGTAAAACAAGGGTCAATGCCAACCCCCGCAGGAAGAAAATACATTTTCTCACTAGCTTCTTGACATTGTGCGTTCCCGAGCATGACATATTCAAGGATAGTCCGGGCTAAGCCCAGGCGTTTGCTGAAGGCCCAGACACAGACTCCGTATACGTAGGTCCGTACTCCGTGCTCCTGGTCCATAAGAAATTCTACTCGCGATTACAGTCTCAATATTCGTAACCATGGGACTGTTTCAACCAATGAGATAGTAAGAGACTTCATCCAATCAAAAAATTCGAAAGAAAATAGTCTACAGCACGGAGTGTGCGTCAAGCAGTCAGCTGATCAAAGAAAAAACAACTTTGTTGAGAAAACTTCCAGTATTTATATTAAAATATAGGTTAAGAACAATCACAAGAAATATATTTATAACTTTATTTTAACTATCAAACTTAAATAATAAGTGTTTGCAATAGCCTCAAAATGCTAACAGATGTAGGCCTACTAATATTTTGGATGGAAACTTGCTAGTATCCATAATTTATCAATTACAAAAAACTAAATTAGGCTAGTAAATAGAGAATAAACAAAAATAGCGGAGTTGAACCCACAAAAGCAAAGCTGGTATTTCTGATAAAACACTTTCCTAGAAGCCGCTCCCGGGGTGTTTATATTCACTGCTATTCTTTATTTATTTCAAGGCGCATGCACACATTTACTCGGCTGTGATTGGTAGTCCATAGAAAGTTAAAGTTGCCAACTTCCACAGAGCAAGGACTTACGGATAAGGACTCTGTGGCCGAGCAATCTGATATTGTAGCGTTGATTTCTTACGGATCACGGACCTACGGATACGGAGTCTGTGTCAGGGCCTTAACAAGCCTCTGGCCATCACACAGGCCTACCTGTGCTATCTAAAATTCTAAGCTCAATGATCCACAATAATAATAATATACAAACATAGGTACTGAACTCTTAGAGCTTTGATCAACTTTATTAAATACCTTAAGTGATTAGATTATGTAAGAATATGCACCATTTATAAGTTTTCTTAGAAAACATCTACACTTTGTTCCTACACTATAGTTAATGATTGGCCTATGAATCTCAAGGGAATTGCAACCTGATAAAAGTTTGGGAACCTTTAATTTAAGAGAAAGCGACGACTTAAATAAACAACGCAAACATTTTCGACTTTGGACAGAAATTAAACCCACATTTCATAAAACATAAAAAACGATATGAAAATTATCCACTTACTCTCGAAAAGACCTTTTGCAGCAAAGAGGACAATTAAGAATAATGTATTCAGGGCAATGTTAACAAAGAACAAAAATTAACACTATTTCAGTTATAGTCCAAACAGTATATATTTACTTGGGCCTACCAAACAATCTTAAGACTAATAAACACCCATGGAGTAAAAGTTCCTACACAAAGCCGAAAATATAAACCGCGATATTGTGGCGAGTCTAATGTATTTGATAATTCACACATTATATAAATTTACCTATCTATAAACATTTATAACTAACCAGTTTAACTGACAACTTACCAGAGATTATAATTTAGTTTAGTTGAGAGAAATTTCGAGAATAATTTAGATTAACGTAGAGGTAGAGACAAATATAACCGTCACGTTCAACGACCTCTCTTATATCAACTAAATAAAATATTATAGCCAATCAGATTCCTATGTTTCATTTTAAAATATAAGATTCGAGCAGTGATTGGCTATTGTGTTTTGTGTACTACGAAAATGATTGGAGAATGTTACGGTCGTCATTTATTTTTTACATAAAACCAACACTTAAAAAATAAAGACGAATCTCACTAAATTTCAATTAATCTAGGTATATTATATTTAATTGGCTTATTACGACAATTTTTACCGTATAATAATACTATATGATGATTTAAGATTTTTAAAACGTAATGGTTATTATTTTATGGAAGTATTTTCTGTATACAATGTATTATTACTTAAGGAATTATGGTTTGCTACAAGTATCTAGTATAGTCGGTTCAACAATCTTTAATTTTTAGCTATTCCTCTTAACAATTAGGCTATTTGTAATTAAAGTTTATATTCTTCATATCAGTATAAATGGGAATAAAGGATTAAAAATCAATATTTTTAGCATACTTAATTTGAAACAGATTTATAAAATTGTTTATTATATTAAAATGAAAAAGTAGAGCGGAGAGTTCAGGGATTAAACCCCCACACCCCTCCCATGGAAGTATATGATGGGTTGTGGCGTGAATAGTACACAAAGAGGGAGGGATTGTTTATTTTGTATCTATGTCATAATGAAATATATATGTATATAGCTTCACCATATAAAAATCACAAAGTCAAAAACATGTACAATGATAAAAAATTAATAGGCTATTAAAAACCCACTTGATTGGCCAAACAGTTAAAGGCGTCACTTTTGTGTTACACTGGCGCTGATGACAAAGAGATTGGGGTATGAATCCTGGTCGGTTCTACTGAGGGTGGTATTTTCTATGTCGGTTCCCTCTCTACTTTCATGCAAATGCGTGAAAATTACATTTTAAATGCTTCTTCATCTTTACCCCATTGAAGTAACTATGTAGATGTAAAACCTAAACATGGTGACCTGGTGGTCTAGGGGTAAGGTGTCAGACTTCTGTGATGGCGGCCGGGGTTCAATCCTCGGTCCCGGCACAGATTTATCTGATTGCCAAACCCTTCCTTCACCTCTGACAAGACATCTTGTGAATGTGGGGAATGCCAAGCCTCCACCGTGGTTCGGATCCCACGTTAAACTGTAGGTCCTCCATTTCATCTCACAATCACCCTACCATTACACATTAGCGTAAGTGCGTATAACCCGAACAGGTAGTAAGACACGGTGTCAATAATAATAATAATAAAACCTAAACAGGTAGTAAGATGCGGTCATAAAAATAACAATATTGTAAAATAATTAACTATACCTAGGCTACTCTGTGGCATTATGAAGTATGAACTCGAGAATTCAGTGCTGTCACTTTTCCTTATCATTAGCAAAATAAATTTTATATAATTTAAACAAATCAAAAGAAGCTACCTTTAATCACAGGAGAACATTAAAATTTATGATGTTAATATTAAAAATGTCATAACATGGAACCAAAAGTTTTTTTTAATAACTTATGAAAGTTAACAAGTTCATAATTATAAACTATCCTCATCTAACAAAACCTAACCTCCTCCAGGTGTCAAAAAAAATCATGAAATTATGGGATCCTAAAATATTTTTCGCTAAAATACAATATGTTCATATTTATCCTGTGATCCTTCCTACACAAGTACGGAGCAGTATTTCACACGTCCTGCCTTTTAATGCACGAGAAAAAGAATCCAGGGGAGGTTCTTGGCCCCTATTCAAATAAATCCTCATAAAGTTGTCTATTTTGCATTCCAGAGATGTTACAAGGTACCTTCACTGAGAGACGAAAGATGTGAGACCAAATTAAACCTATATATATTTTTGTTTCATAAAGATACGGCCCTTTATAGGCTATTTTCACCATTTTTCCAAGGGACAAGGTGGTTTATTGGAATACATATATTGGTCCAGTGGGCCTGAGAAAAGGATTCTTATTTGTTATACTCCATTATTTTTTTTAATATCAACTTAAATATCAGACTTGAAAGATTCAACATAAAGAACAAAATAATATGAAGAAACTCACTGGTATTTTAATGTTCAGGAAAAGGACATTTACCGTAATAGTAGTGTTTAAATTTCAAATTTAGCTGTATGTTTCAATGTTGGCCACCTTTTCTCTTTCCAATCCACCACCACCATCATCGGTGGGCACATGGTCCAGGGAGTTCTCCCACCTGTGCCTTGATCATTCCTCTTTGCCTCTTAGTTAATATGATAATGGCGAGAGGACAGATGGAATACGTTGCCAGTAAAGTGTCACACATGAATCTGAATCAGGTGTGAACATATGAAGAGGATATTATATTGTTTCAACCAACCTTATGTGACTATTTTCTGCATATGTTGTTGGATGGGGGCTTGAGAAGTTGAATGTTGTAATAAGGGATGTTATCAATTACTAAAACACTTGGGTGCTTGGTTGGAGATTAGTTTGTTAGACAGGTGCTTGGTTAGGGATAAGTTTGTTAGACAGGTGCTAAGTTGGATATTAGTTTGTTAGACAAGTGCTAAGTTGGAGATTAGTTTGTTTGACAGGTGCTAAGTTGGAGATTAGTTTGTTAGACAGGTGCTAGGTTGGATATTAGTTTGTTAGACAGGTGCCAAGTTGGAGATAAGTTTGTTAGACAGGTGCTAAGTTGGATATTAGTTTGTTAGACAAGTGCTAAGTTGGAGATTAGTTTGTTAGACAGGTGCTTGGTTAGAGATTAGTTTGTTAGACAGGTGCTAAGTTGGAGACTAGTTTGTTAGACAGGTGCTAAGTTGGATATTAGTTTGTTAGACAGGTGCTAAGTTGGAGATTAATTTGTTAGACAGGTGCTAAGTTGGATATTAGTTTGTTAGACAGGTGCTAAGTTGGAAATTAATTTGTTAGACAGGTGCTAAGTTGGAGATTAATTTGTTAGACAGGTGCTAAGTTGGAGATTAATTTTTTAGACAGGTGCTAAGTTGGAGATTAGTTTGTTAGACAGGTGCTAAGTTGGATATTAGTTTGTTAGGCAGGTGCTAAGTTGGATATTAGTCTGTTAGACAGGTGCTAAGTTGGATATTAGTTTGTTAGACAGGTGCTAAGTTGGATATTAGTTTGTTAGACAGGTGCTAAGTTGGAGATTAATTTGTTAAGACAGGTGCTAAGTTGGATATTAGTTTGTTAGACAGGTGCTAAGTTGGATATTAATTTTTTAGACAGGTGCTAAGTTGGAGATTAGTTTGTTAGACAGGTGCTAAGTTGGATATTAGTTTGTTAGACAGGTGCTAAGTTGGATATTAGTTTGTTAGACAGCTGCTAAGTTGGATATTAGTTTGTTAGACAGCTGCTAAGTTGGATATTAGTTTGTTAGACAGGTGCTAAGTTGGAGACTAGTTTGTTAGACAGGTGCTAAGTTGGATATTAGTTTGTTAGACAGCTGCTAAGTTGGATATTAGTTTGTTAGACAGGTGCTAAGTTGGATATTAGTTTGTTAGACAGGTGCTAAGTTGGAGATTAATTTGTTAGACAGGTGCTAAGTTGGATATTAGTTTGTTAGACAGGTACTAAGTTGACAGAGGAAGTAGTACATGATTACTCTCAAACTATGAAGTACTTATATTAAAAAATTTGTTTTCTTCTCTAAATCAATTGACAACATTGAACTTGAAACTAATATAATAGTTGTTTTCATTTTACACTATAAATTATTTGTATTTTTAAAAACACAGTTAAAACAGTTTCACTGGCCTCAATTCTTCTGTTTTCTAAAGTTAAATACATAAAACTGCACCATGATGCGAACCCTGGATAGAGCTGTATTCCCGCCAAAGAAACTCACCAACCCTTGGGGTGAGACACGCTCTTAACAAGAATATATTAAAACTAATGTGAACACAAGACAATGTCGTAAAGATAATTGTTTAGCGTTATTATTATTATTTACTGTTGTTTGTTGTCAGAACTGCTAAGTTGAGGATTTATTCAAGTTTAGAAAAATAAACTTGAAAGACTTTTACGATGAGTTTCACCGCGGGCACACGGCTGCTTTACAAACTTGAGGCGACATTTCATCACATGGTAAGATTAGTTCACTAGAATCGCTCATTATTACTATATTTATCATCCAACCCACCTCCAGATAGACTTATGCTAACTTACAATTATTGGCCTCTGTGTAAATACTGGAAAAACTACCTAGTGACTATATCTTTTGTTGGTTTTTAGGTAAAGTAATTTTATTTAAATTTAATCAATTATTAATATCAACAGGAAAATGTATATGGTAAGTGCTTTCATGAATATAAAATAATTATAGAATTGGCCAGACTGTTTTTTGAATTGGCACATTCTCAACAATGTTTTAGGTGAATTGGTACATTCTCAACAATGTTTTAGGCAAATTGGCACATTCTCAACAATGTTTTAGATGAATTGGCACATTCTCAACAATGTTTTAGATGAATTGGCACATTCTCAACAATGTTTTAGGCGAATTGGCCCATTCTCAACAATGTTTCAGGCGAATTGGTGCAGTTCTGAGTTCAATTGTTGGAAACATAGATCCAGCCTTTCTCAAACAAATAAAAGGATATAAAATATAATATCAGATAACGTTAAGCTAATTAAGAATTGTTTTAGTTCTTTATAAGTTCCAGAACTGGTTACCACAGTGTGAGGCTACTTAACTTAAAGTAAGTAATGCCCTTAAAACATTGATCAAGATTATGTAACCATATTTAAAATAGCTGAATTTGAAGAAGAATCGGTAAAAACTGTAAAAAAATAGAAATATATTATCTTGGTATTTTCGAGCTCACGCGACCTATAAAATACTACTCACTATACACGAGTGAGATCACCACGTAATCATAGTTATTTATGTACAAATCAAATTTTTTGTGTTTGTTGCTTCAAGCTGAGTCCTCGACTAAAGTAATTTTTCAGCGAAATCTTGAAATCAATATTTTGCAGTGCCTACAATGCTTTATCTATACTTCATATAATATATTAACAATCATAAAATAGAACACATTTTTATAAATAATAATATTATATTATTTTGTCCATCTTGATAATTTGTGAATGTGGTTTATGGCACGTCCACATTACTTCATGTTACTTGTCCAGGTACGATACTACTCTTCCCGTCGAGCTGTTTTATATGTCCCAGGAGATGACACCAGAAAATTGAACAAGGCTCTGTCCCTGGATGTGGATTGTATAGTCATGGACTGTGAGGACGGAGTCGCATCCAATAGGAAGGTGTTAACAATCTCATACTTTGCGTGATTAGTTCACAAGTGTTTGTAACGGTAGTGTTACGATAATATGAACTATTGCCCAAGAGTTCATTTTACCGGTGAACTGTCAAGGAGTTGTCTTGTGAATGAGGCTGAGTATGGTGTGCATTTCCTGGGTAGCTCATTGGTAGAGCATTGGTGTGCTAAACCGAGGGTCCCAGGTTCGATTCCCGTGTCATTTTTCAAAGTTACAATGACACGGCTACATCTGTAACGGTGACCTGTCGGTCTAGGGGTAAGGTGTCAAACTTATGTGCTGGAGGTCTGGGGTTCAATCCTCGGTCCTGGCACAGATTTATTTGATTACCAAACCCTTCCTTCACCTCTTGACATGACATCTTGTGAATGTGGGGAATGCCAAGCCTCCACCGTAGTTCGGATCCCACGTTAAACTGTAGGTCCTCCATTTCATCTCACAATCACCCTACCATTACACATTAAGCGTAAGTGCGTACAACCCGAACGGGTAGTAAGACGCGGTGCTAATAATAATAATACATCTGTAACTGAAAGATCATTTCAGTATTCTAAGCTTTGCTGGTCGTGTACAGTTAATTGTAAAAGCAGTTGCTTGCCTCCATTGCGGTAAGTAGCCATTTTAAAAGTCTGTTTCAATATTTTTAAATATATTAAGATGATGTGTCAAACTCCTGTTGTTGTCTTGCAATCGATCACAAGTGGAACAATGATCTTGTTGACACTGAACGGTTTCAGGAAGAAGCGAGAGTAACAGTCCGACGTTGGCTCGATGAAGGTCGAGCGTCCACCTCAACGTCCGAATGGAGTGTCCGAGTCAACTCGGTTGAAAGTGGTTTATGTCGAGAAGATTTACAAACAGTTCTTGGAGGAGCTAATAAACCATCAACTCTTCTTCTACCAAAAGTTGAATCAAAGGAACACATCGAATGGGTATTAATACATTTGATGTCAAATACTGCGTTCTCAAAATTCAAAGTGGTCATACAATTTATCTTCAATATCCTTTTATTTTACTTATCCAGTTTTTCCAAGAAACAAACTGTAATATATTTTTACATTCATTTATTTACAACTTCCGAGTATTATAAACTTACAATATAGTGTTACTTTTTGTTCTTATATATATATTTTTTTTTAAATCAAGTTTTTGGGTATAAGCAACAAAATAAACCAAAATTTAATAATTCAAGGAACACTGTATATCGCTATTGAATAAATTTCTCACGGTATTTCAAAATGTTTTTTTAACTTTTCTTTGATAAACTAAATTTCCTACTTTAGGGAATGTAGTTAGTTACCGGGATAAGGGGCACTAGGGAGTAGTTTATGTAACTCAGGGCGACTTTCGCACCAACCACTAATCAAGGGGGTAACTAACTACATTCCCTAAAGTAGGAAATTTAGTTGATCAAAGAGCACTAGAGTAGTTACTAAATGCTGCATCTATAAACTTGCTGTGTAACTATCAGGCTTTGAAAATTTGGTATTACTGGGTAAGTTCATCAATTTTGTTAGATTAAGACGTTAATTAAAATAAAAGGTTTTAGTTGAAATTTTAATAAATCTGTCATTAAATGTTACTATTTTAGGTTTCATTGTGTCTTTGGGTCATATCAACCCAGTAATATCAAATTTTCAAAGCCTGATGGTTACAAAGCAAGTTTATCGATACAGCATTTAGTAACTACTCCACTTCTCGGCACATTTATAAATTGATGAATCGTCTTGATGAGTTGATGAAGACCCTGGATGCAGCAATAACCAAAATTTAAGTTCCGCTGAGTCTGGTTAATTTATAAGCTACTGTAACTGAAATACTTGTTTGCAACAACTAACAAAACTAAGTCAAAAATGCTAGTTGTTGAAAATGTTTAATATCGTTTTGGAGGTTATATTGAACAAAATATTGTGCAGAATACACGTTACTGTGACAAAATAAATTCAGCATTGTTATCCGAGCAGTAGAAAGCCCGGTTGGGGGCGGGACCACAGTCTAATGACAATGCTTTCAAAGTTTTCTGTCTATAACAAGTCTTTAAAATGCATCATTTTACCTTTGACCTAAAACATTTACGCTACCCAAAAAAAATTAACATGTTGGCATGAGTTCAATATTTTAGATAGATATTAAATCCAGAATAAACAATACTTCATTATAAATAGTTGTTCGTGGGTTCAAGCCCAGCTGTGGTCAATTTCCTTAAATTCATATCGCAACTTTCTTCAGAGGGTAAGTAAAGCCGTCGGTCTCATGTCGGTTGTGGCGTGTAAAAAGAACCCCTGGAAGGCGTGTGAAAATACCTTTACCAGCTAAATTATTAGATTATTTCACTCTCGCTCATAGAAATTCTTATGTGTTGATGTAATTAGTCGGTTCAGAAAGTACACTTTAACTAGGTCAAATAAATAGTTTTCAGACGCGCTGTGTGAGCTCATGAGTGGCTGCCAGAAGATGAATCTTATAATGTACGTAGAGTCAGCGAGAGCCGTGTTGAACCTCCCCGACATCTGTAGACGAGCCGAACAATTGTCCTCCACCGCTCCCCTCAAGCCAGCAGCCCTGGTCTTTGGAAGTGATGACCTCTGCGCCAGTTTAGGTTCGTACCGTCACGAGAGATGTGTGGGGGAGTATCCTAACTATCCAGACATAGCGCCCCTCAAGCCAGCAGCCCTGGTCTTTGGAAGTGATGACCTCTGCGCCAGTTTAGGTTCGTACCGTCACGAGAGATGTGTGGGGGAGTATCCTAACTATCCAGACATAGCGCCCCTCAAGCCAGCAGCCCTGGTCTTTGGAAGTGATGACCTCTGCGCCAGTTTGGGTTTGTACAGTCACGAGAGATGGTGGGGGAGTATCCTAAATATCCAGACCTAACACCCGATCATCCACCGTGCTTCTAGCAGCCTGTCATCCACCATGTTTCTAGCAGCCTGTCATCCACCATGCTACTAACAGCCTGTCATCCACCATGTTTCTAACACCCTGTCATCCACCATGTTTCTAGCAGCCTGTCATCCACCATGTTTCTAGCAGCCTGTCATCCACCATGCTACTAACAGCCTGTCATCCACCATGTTTCTAACACCCTGTCATCCACCATGTTTCTAACAGCCTGTCATCCACCGTGTTTCTAACAACCTATTATCCAAAGTCAGGATAATGTTGAAAATAACCAAAACAATCAAATAAACATGTTTTAATGATATATAATTGAACTAGGTTGTCCTTAACCCATCTAATACAGGTGGTGTGTCTACATTTGATTAGAAATTTATCCGCTACAGTGGCCGCATAGTCTAAGGCGCTACTCTCGTGTTAGACTAGACTACCGAATAAAAAAAAGATCAGGGTTCGATCCCAGTCGGGTGGGTTTTTTTCTAAGTGGCTTTCCACTCTCCCTTGACGCGAATTTCCTCTAAATTTAACCTTCCTAAGTGTAGTGTAATTAGTACATAAGCTTATAACCAGAATGGGTAGTAAGACGCGGTGCGAAGAGTAATAATTATGAGTGTTATAAAGTCAACAGACGTCACTTTAACAGCTGCTTGCTCTCTGCTGTTTGGCCAGGAGTGACTCGGAGTGACGATGGAACAGAGATCTTGTACGCCAGACAGAAACTGGTTCTGGTGGCCAAGGCTTTCCACTTGCAGGCCATTGATATGGTGCACATAAACTTTCAAGGTACGTCGAGTTTTTATCAAACACTGATAACTGGCCCTGTGGTTTAGTGGTCAGTGCACCTGGCTATGAACCTAAGGTCCCGGCTGGTATCATGGGTAATTTTACCCGTAAGAGGAACAATCCCGACGGTCACCAGGGTTTGGTTAGTTAGACAAGTTGGTTTATTCTGTTCGATAGTTCTTGAAAGGAGGTTGACGGGAACTTTAGTGGTTAATATATTTAACGAATAACAATAAAACATTCTCAAACCAAACCTCCAATTATAGATGGCTGAAGTGAATTAGGCTAATCTGTTATTAGCTGGTGAGCTGGAGGTCTAGGGGGTAAGGTGTCAGACTTCCATGCTGGCGGCCGGGGTTCAATCCTCAGTCCCGGCACAGATTTATCTGATTACCAAACCCTTCCTTCACCTCTGACAAGACATCTTGTGAATGTGAGGAATGCCAGGCCTCCACCGTGGTTCGGATTCCACGTTAAACTGTAGGTCCTCCATTTCATCTCACAATCACCCTACCATTACACATTAGCGTAAGTGCGTATAACCCGAACGGGTAGTAAGACGCGGTGCTAATAATAATAATAATGTTATTAGCTTGCGTTCAATAGCATGTTTCGATAACATTCCAGACTTGGACGGTTTGCGAGGACAATGTGAGGCCGGGGCTAGGATGGGGTACACCGGCAAACAAGTGATTCACCCGGGACAGATCCCGATAGTTCAACAAGCTTTCATGCCCGCTCCCGCCACCGTGGAGTGGGCAGAGGGGCTCATTGCGGCATTCCAGGAGCACCAGAGAATAGGGAAGGTGCGATTCTATGTCTGTCCGTGTTTTCTTTAATAAATTCATTTACAAGTAATAACTTTTCACCCGCTTCGGTGGCCCCATGGTCCAATGCGCTGCTCTCGCAGTATACTAGACTGCCGATAATGGAGAGACCAAGGTTCGAATCTCACTCGGGTGTACTGAGAGTAGTTTTCCACTCTCGCCCCATATAAATTCAGATACATTTCCTCTAAATATAACCTTTCTAATCCCTAAAACCATTAGTGTAATTAGTACATAAGTGTAGAACCTGGATGGGTAGTAAGAGGCAGTGTAAAAAAACTTCTCTAGCACAATCTTTTAAAAATAAACCTCATCACGGTAAACTCCAGGGTCCGAGCCGTACTGACTAGTGGCTCCTAGCGATCATAGTGCCAGTATTTGCAGATAGAGGGCGTCATATGGTCAGCAAGAGGCCGTTAATCTTAGTTTTCCAAACCAAAGCTGCTGCTTCATTCCAGTAGCTCCTCATTTGTCCTCACGGGGCCGAGTTTGACCCCATTACAGAGCCATTGCTTCACAGATACATATTTTGGAAGTGCCGGGGATTGGCCCCGGGATCTCATTGTCTGTAGCTCAGGAACTTTAATCAAGGTAATAAATACAACAACTAAAAAACTTGCCATGACATAATATTTAATGAGATAAAATCACAGAGTACAATAATTGACAGTTGAATACATAGAATTTAATTCAACAAACGTGTTACGGGCAATTTTTTTAAATTCATTTTTTGAACATGTAATTGACATTTTGAGGTCCCGCCAGTTTGACGTACGATAATATTGTCATAGTATGGACCAATGGAAGAACATTCACAGAGCGTTGACACAAACCCACCAACATTCATACATAGTACATACAAAATTGCTTTGGTAGACGTATTGATAAATAATTGATATGAACATTGTAGAAAAAATATAGTATACCAGCGAATATAAAACATTCTTAGGAAAAATATATACAAAGTATTGTAATATGGTCATTTAAAAAATTTGAACATGTATTATTCATTGTGTTATTGATCAGGTTATAAAAGTTTGTCAAGAGTTGAGCAGGTTTCTCCGATTCTTTTCCACAGGGAGTGTTTGTTTACAAAGGGAGTATGATAGATATGCCACTGTTGCGCCAAGCCGAGAACATAATCAAGTTGGTTTCGTCAAACAAGAGAGAGTGATGCTGCGTAACTCGCGGAGAATGGACCGAATAACAGCATCAAGATTTCGAAACAATGTTCAGTCTATCGGTATGGTCGTAAAATAATATTAATCTGGTCATCAACGTTTTACCCGCTAGCTGGATAACGAACAAAATATATACGTACATGAACTGAGAGGTTAATTAACAATTTAGAACAAAACTAATTAGAGATGAGTTTTAGTCAAATAAATTATATTTATCTCCATAGATGACATATACTGTCCACACAAGATAAAATGTTTTATTTTAGCTCATTTTTTAATAATGATGCACCTTTTAGAAAATTTTAAAATATAAAATATCTACAGTCGTGTACCCATGAACACATATTAGTGAACAGGTTGTGTTTGGCACGCAATAGTTCTTAACAAAAGTGAGAGGGATTTGTACATAGTTGTGTTCGAATAAATCTTTGTAAAAATTCTTGTTTTTCATTCGAAAACTAGTCCACTCAAAATAAATACATTTTAAAATTACATAATATAGAATACATCCAAGGTCGTAGCCAGAGGGGGGGGGGGGGNGGGGTCGAAGCCCCTCCCTGAAATTTTATGAACAACATATATATATATATTTGCTTTAGTTATGGTTCAAACAATATCAAAATTAAGATAGAATTTTTTTCTATCCTTCATCAAATGGGGGGATGTGCCCACCAACTCCCCTCCTCCCTGAAATTATTGGCTGGCTACGGCCTTGAATACATCGAAAGCAAACAAGTGTAAGATACTGGAAAAATGGTGCCCAACAGCTAGTCTAAGCTAAACATTGAACAGAGGATATAAGGATGTGATAAGTGTGCAGACCTTGCACTTATATCCTCGTTTCAAAGTTTAATTCAAGTGTAAAATACTAATATTATTGTTTTTATGTGGTATAGAGCACTAGGATAAATCATAGTTTAAATTAGGAGGGATAGCCAGCACACTTACCTTGGTGATACTGGAGTAGAAATTGTTTAGATATGACACTAAAAAACACAGGAACAAGCTTTCACTGTCACAGACAGCTTCATCAGGTCAGGAGAGTAGACCGATGCTTTTGGTTGAACTGTAAGGTTGACTGTGCACAAATGACTGTATAGATAGCAGCACTATGAATAATGTTATATTGAATCTAATAATAAGTGTCCTGGTAGGAAGGAGAGGAATTATCTAAGGTTGAGGTTGGGGGCTTGTCTGGATTTGATGATATATTGATGGGCCAGTTCCCATATCACTTAATTGTGAAGGGTCCTCGTCCCGTGGAGTAAGTAAGTATTACGTACAAGCGTTCACAAATCTCCTTATCAACTGTGTTTGTTACTGCAGTACAAGAAAATATAATACTGAAGATACAAAAAAATTGATTAGTATTAAACATATTAGTTATTAATAAGCAGTTATAAAAATATCTTAGTTTAAACATAAGTATAGAAATTTCAGATTTATAGCTTATGTGGACTAATATATTATCATCCATACATCTATGGAGGAAGTTTCTAATCTAGTCATAGTTTTCAAAAGTTTCTTACAGGTCTCACTCATTTCCTCGAGGAAGCACAGAAGAATGGAACTGTCACTATACAACAGCACAGTAAGAAGTTAGTAGTTCTTTTGGAAGTGTTTACATTCTTTTAGGGGTGTGTGAAGATACTAACTCTTTGACTTCACTTCAAATATTTGTTCGCATCAACTTCAATTTTAAAAAAAAACTTTTGGCTTAAAAAATTATTATGAAGTTTCATCAATAAAAATACCTAATAAAGTTAGAATACACTTTTAGGTGACCTGGCGGTCTAGGGGTAAGGTGTCAGACTCCTGTGCTGGGGGTCCGGGGTTCAATCCTCGGTCCCGGCAAAGATTTATCTGATTACCAAACCCTTCCTTCACCTCCAACAAGACATCTTGTGAATGTGGGGAATGCCAGGCCTCCACCGTGGTTCGGATTCCACGTTAAACTGTAGGTCCTCCATTTCATCTCACAATCACCCTACCATTACACATTAGCGTAAGTGCGTATAACCCGAACGGGTAGTAAGACGCAGTGCTAATAATAATTTTAATTGCAAGTTCTGACATTCTGTGCTATTATGTACCTCTATGCTTATCCTAAAAGGTATCACTTGTCCCTTGACCTATTTAACTATGACCCTAAGCTATACCATAGTGGAATAACACAAGGTTAGCTTACCACCCTACATGGAATGGTGTATCGTGTGTTCAATAATAACATGAATTAAATTGGTAATTGTGGCAGCCATGTGTCCGCAGAGTTTCGTACTTACTGATATAGGTATTAAATACATTTCTCAAAATAAAAACTTTGGCACAAAGTTAGAACTATGGTTTACTCAAATTACTAATGATCTGAATTAAATGTTACCAAATGTTAAATAAGCAAGCAGAGAAAATAAACTTCAAACTTTAATATTGGAACATTTTAAGTTACTTCAGGGGGAAAAGAATGAGTGTGTACTTTCTAATTCTGGTTTAGTGCACAGCCCTAGGGCTTGACGCGTGATACATTTTCTACCACCAAAACAAAGAAGTATGCTGAAAAAAATATGGTCTTTTTAAGTGCACTGTGAACTTAAAAAGTTTGCGTAACTCTGCCTTATAGGATAAACTAAAAGAAAGGTACATCAAAAATATCTATTTATATTTTTTAGCACTGCGTCTTACTACCCGTACATCACAAATTAATGTCCACGTGACAAAAATCTAAAATAATTAAATCACATGTTGGGATAATAATTTGATTTACAAACTTAGGATGAAATATCTAAAAATGTTTCAATATAACATTTTAAAATGATTATATTTAATGCCTAAGGTTTATTTTCAATATAAAACAATCTCTTAAATATTCGATTCAACTTTGAGAATATTAACTTCACCTCAAAAAAGAAAGTTGACTTCACACAACCCTACATTCTATAATAAACATTATTTCATACAACTTATAAACAATCAAATTAATTCAATACTATCTTTTGGAAGAGTTCTATATAATCACAGAGTTTGAAACACCAAGCAACACCATTATAAGATACATTAATTACATTTATAATGTAAGTACACGACACGTAATCTTAGTTTGGAGGAACCATGCAGAACAAATGGTCAATAATAAACTATTACTTGGAGAGAATGAACTAGGCTTACTTTGAAATATCACCAACTGGACACACCAAATATTGAACCGAGGATAGAAGGGTAAGGGCTAGTCCAGTCTGTTTTACTCTTGTCTGCTGAAGAAAGGGACCAATGTACCCCGAAAATGTCATAATTATGTGTTTTGTTATGTTTTAATTGTGAACTTTGGGGTCTACGAGGCTAAACTTATTCTTTAAATGACAAATTGCTAACAAAACGATAATGGCGAATTTTTACTCAGACTTCACGTTTCCTTTTCTTTGGACTCTACAGCCAGGCATGCGCATTCCTCTGTGACGTCATTACAAGCTGCTCCTAGTGGTAGTGCCCCAAACTAGTTTACGGGATCAGCTAGTCCTATAAGAGTGCCCACCCCAAGCAAGCTTACCTTGTTTGGTTCCACTATGGTGCGGCTTATAAGATATAGTCATAGTGTAATCAGTCAAGGTAAGACTTTACGTTTCAGGGTGAACAGAGGGTACATGAGTAAGCCCACTTTCTAAATTATTTGTTAAAAATAAGTCATTTTTTTTAACATAACTCAATAAAACAATTCATTGTTGATGTTACCAAATATGGTATTTTAAAACCTAAGACATCATCAATTGTGAAAGTTTATTTAAAAAGTAAAATGTGGAGAAAGACGCACAACTACCTACATGATAACTCCAATAATTGTGTGAAAAGATCCCCCGCTCTAACCATTCACCTATATTTACATTTCATATGTACACAAATGACAGTAAGGCACAATAACTACACATAAAGACACAATGATAAACCACGCACAACGTAGTATTCATTCACAGTTGTACACAATACTACTAACGTGGCTCCAAACCGAAGTTACCTTAGCACGCACCTGTAATCTTGTTATAATTACTGTTTTAATAAACTTTGTTGATGAAACTGTTTGTTTACTAAAGATAAGTGGCTTTCACCAACTGTTCACAAACTAAAGGGCTCAATTCAAATGTCCAGAAAAAAAACAAATTGATATAAAAGTGTCAGAGTTCCGGTGAGAGGTATTCACGTGTCTTGCAAACAAGACTTAAAGTGGTTAGGAACAGTACAAACAAGTCTTAAGGTGGTTAGGAACAGTGCAAACAAGACTTAAGGTGGTTAGGAACAGTGCAAACAAGACTTAAGGTGGTTAGGAACAGTGCAAACAAGACTTAAAGTGGTTAGGAACAGTGCAAACAAGACTTAAGGTGGTTAGGAACAGTACAAACAAGACTTGAGGTGGTTAGGAACCGTGCAAACAAGTCTTAAGGTGGTTAGGAACAGTGCAAACAAGACTTAAAGTGGTTAGGAACAGTACAAACAAGACTTAAAGTGGTTAGGAACAGTGCAAACAAGACTTAAGGTGGTTAGGAACAGTACAAACAAGACTTAAGGTGGTTAGGAACAGTACAAACAAGACTTAAGGTGGTTAGGAACCGCGCAAACAAGACTTAAGGTGGTTAGGAACAGTACAAACAAGACTTAAGGTGGTTAGGAACAGTGCAAACAAGACTTAAGGTGGTTAGGAACCGTGCAAACAAGACTTAAGGTGGTTAGGAACCGTGCAAACACACGCACAAAGAGGCAAGAGCCAAGTTCTGACCCAGACAACGCAGGAATGTGTCGACCAATAGTTACAAAACAAGGGCAGGGGAGATGGAAGAGGGGGTGGTGGTGGACTGGAGGCCGAGAGGAAGACCCAGGGACAGGTGGGAGGAGGGGAAGACCCAGGGACAGGTGGGAGGAGGGGAAGACCCAGGGACAGGTGGAGAGGAGAGGAAGACCCAGGGACAGGTGGGAGGACAGAAGTAAATGGAGAGCCAAAGGTTCGAGGCTGGGCACGGTTATGATGATGAAAACCAACAGAGTCGGAACCAAAGAGTTGAAGCGGAGTGGAGTGGTTTCATGAGTGACCCTATGGACGGGGTCACCAGAGAAGATCCTGATTAAATACATGAAACCATGTGAGTTAACACTTATATCTGGAGGAGGAATAGAAACACACAGAAGAGAACAGACACAGTTCACACTTTACAATGCTGCCACTGGACAAAGAGGTAATGGCTGCCTCTTGAAGAACAACGTTTGTTACCGACCAAACCCCCAACCTAGGTTTCATTCTATCGGAACTCATCAGGAGGGAGTGTGAAAGGCTCAACGCAACTTCTTAACAGAGTTTTTCCTTATATATATATATATTATTCCTCTCTCTACGACACTCTTGAGTTAACTTCAACCGTTGTGTTTACCATCGAGTTTTGGCAAGACGCAAGCACACCTAGCGATGACATTGGAGGGCGGTCATTTGTTCATAGACGACTGCAACGGAGTTTGTTTCGCTGGTGTTTACTATAATTTTAATATCCACCCTCCACATACAGCTCCCTATATTAAAGAAATTGCGAGCCAAAACCAGTCGTGTGATAACCTGCCCTTTCCTCCCCAAAAATGTAGTCACCAAATCACCGATAAGGAAATAGAGCTGCCCGAACACGCTAACAATAGGTTTGGAACCACTGTTCAAACACATTAGTTGATTACATCATTAATTACATATAGTGTTTATTAATATATTTTAAATGAGGATTACTTTAGGATTATCAACTTAAAATCCCAAAACAATTGAGATTGTTTTGTTATTTTTAAACATACTATACAAATTGTTGATGATGTTCTTTGTGTTAAATGTTTATATAAATAAGGTAACCAGAACCTCAAGCTGTTAATGCCCCTTTATAATAAATTCAGTAAACTGATCAATCTACAATTATTATAGAAAGTTTGTTTAGAGCTAATTATAATATTATATTAAAATCAAGGTTGCGTTATGCCAATAAGTAATCAAAACAAGTATGTACAGTATATTTGAGTGTGGTCAGTGAATATGAAGAGATATAACATATTTATATTTAAATTACATTAATATCTGCGTAATGACGTTTCCTCTAATTAGAAATGAAATTATATACAATCATAAATTAAATTAGCCCTACACAATTAATTGAGTATTATGGCTAGTAACAGTAGTGTGAGTTTCAAAACGTCAAAGGTCAACTATCCTTTGATTTGACTTCGACACCCACAATAACCTTTGCATCTTCTAAACATTTCTTAAAAAAACTTTGATATATTATCAACAAATTTAAAATATCTCACTAAATATGACATATTTTTAAGGAGTAATGAGTTTTAGAACAGCTGCTGAATTGAACCTTAATGCAGATTAATGATTAAATTATGTCAATACCACGAGAATAAATAGAGAAAACGGGTAAATACAAGAAAATATACCAGATTATATTAAAAACAACCAGGATTTTGTCCAAAATTATAATACCTGTCAGGTTATAGCACCATGAATGGTTTGAAAATATAGTAGATTGTTTTAGTTGTGTTTGCTCCCTTGCATGCATTCAGTTTATAACACGATCTAGTCACGTCTTGTTGGAACTATCCATGGCAAATTTACAACTACATTTTTGTTACAAAAGATAAATACATATAAAGTATTATAATTGGTAGAAGGTAAGAAAGGTGGATAGAAACATATAAAAGGGGGGCGAACACAATATGGCCTTTACAATGAAAATAAGAACACAGTTCACACTTTACACTGCTGCCAATGGACAAAGAGGTAATGGTTGCCTCTTAAAGAAAATTGATCGTCACCGCCCAATCCCCCGACCTAGGTTTCATTCTATCGAAACTTATCAGGGAGGATTGTGAAATGCGCAACGCAACTTCCTAAAAGAGGAAACCAAAAAAACACAAAAGAGGAGAAAAAGGAAAATGGTAAAGAATGATAGGACACATCGATAGGAACAAATAAATGTTATAACAAAAAGAATAAATATAAAGATAATTAAAATTCAGATATGCAAGCGTAAAAAAATACATTTTTTTTTCATTTACACCCTTGTATTTACCTAAATGTAGCCTGCTTATAGATAGTGAAAAAGTAATATTATGTGACAAACAACAGAAACCTCTTCGTCTTAGTCTTCACTTCACCAGATTCAAACTTCGCTTCAACTTCAATTTGCATTTAAAAAGTGAGCTTCACACAAAACCCTAGTTTTGGTAAATTATATTTTTAAAGTAAGTCTTAAGTTCAAACAAGTTGACGGAGATGCGAATACAAATTTATGCATTTAGCATCAAATGTTGAGAATCCTGCTAATGTCAATACAGGCAATCTCCGCAGCACTTTTGATGTACTGCCGTACAGTTAAATACAGTAGCCCCACGGCTTCTTTGGTGCTGACTGACAGCTTTGAAAAGTTACCAGACCAAATTACGTATCCTTACGCCGGACCAAATAATCTGTAAAAACATGTGTTTAGCAGCTGTCACTTCTGACGGTCAATATTTAGGTATATACCTAAATGTTGGCTGTCAGAAATCAGCTGTGAGTTGTCAGTCAGCACCAAAGAAGTCATGGGGCTACTGTATGTTTCCATTCAATGAAAATGCCTACAAATTATCTTTGATAATAACACTATATATTATTAATCAGAAATTAGAAAAATATCTGCCAACACCAATAATCGGGACAACGAAGCAACGGCTTTCGGAACAAAACTGTTCCGACTTGTGTCTGATGTCTGGTTACCTTGGATATGAATTTAATATTTCTATTCAGTCTGTAATATCAAAGTAGGCTTTCAATAAAATGGAATTATCTAGTTTCTCTATTATATCAAATAAAACTGCACTGAGTAGATTTTAAAAAACAAGTTTCAGATAGAATATTAATCAACAAATAAATATATTGTATTAACATCTTTTTTTAAATATATTTATAAATAGGTAACACTATCTTTTTTTTTTGTAAGTGTTAACCCAATACTACTAGGCTTTTTTACAATAACATTAACAAACGGAAGACATTTATTTCAACATTATAAACTACGAAGACATAACATTCAATTACCGTTTCCTGAAAATCATTCACACAATAGTTTGCTGATCGAGCAAACCAATATTGATATTTGTGTGCTTTGATTTATCATTATTATTATTATTCTATACAAATTTGTGCACACAAACACACACAAACATATAATAGATTGGCACTATAAAAAATACTTGCCAAACCTTTCTTTGTAATTTCTATATACATAAATTGACATGAATGAACATTAGGCCACATAAATTATGTTTACTGCTCAGGACAGGTATTTCCTCGATGCCGCACATGGAGAAGATAATGTATTGATACTCTAGACGTGACTTGCCGAAAAAACAGCTCGACCACCTGAAAAAAATGTTAGGGAAGTAAATAAAGACGCAGAGATGGGAAGATAAGGTTGGTTTTTCCCGCACACATCTGGATTGTTAGGGAAGGATTTTTTTAGCAGTGGGGTTTAGTACCCGTTCAAGTTATACGCTTATGTAATAAATATGCTAATGGTTTTTAGGGATTAAGGTTATATTTATAGGAAATGTACCCGCATTTGCAAGGAGAGAAAGTGGAAAACCATTTAGGGAAAACCGCCCCCACTACATCCAACCGAGTGACAGACTTCTATGCTGAGGTCCGGGGTTCAATCCTCGGTCCCGGCACAGATTTATCTGATTACCAAACCCTTCCTTCACCTCTGACAATTCATCTCACAATCACCCTACCATTACACATTAGCATAAGTGCGTATAACCCAAACGGGTAGTAAGACGCGGTGATAATAATAATAATACATCCAACCGGGATTCGAACCTCGATCTCCGTGTCATCAGCAGTCCAGTCTACCGCGGCCACCGAGGCGGGTCGCAGAGGTCTATCTTAGGTTCAGGCTATTGCATCCATAGCTATAAGAAACATAGCCATAGACGAGCCGTGAGCAGCAGCCCTGCCGTGTTTAAAGATGTACAACGATGAGACAATGCTCACCTCCAGAGCGGTGAGACGTCGTCTAGGCTATGCAGGAAGAGACAGTCTTCTTGACAGCGTCCCTGGCGTACGGGATGTAAGAGAGGGAGTACCAGGTCATGGCCAAACATTGCAATATCACAAACAGTAGCGTCAGACCTGCCTTGCCCAACTGAAATAGACACAAAACATTCAAGTACACTTTTCATTCTCGCATTAAAAGGCAACTAAAATTGTTGGACAGAATTCGAAACTAAAAGTATACTATCGAATTATCCCACTAGGAATCTAACTGTGAGGCTGTTAACTAGATATCATAAACAAAGTGTAAATAGTTTGACCATCATTTAGAACTACTCAGATGCTCAAAAGCTAACTCATCATTATCATCATCACCTGTTTCCAGCCTGTGGCCGGGTCAGTTACTTGGACCCTTTCTGTTATCTGCGCCTCTCATCTCTCTACTATCTCACGTACTCCCTGTACCCCAACTCTTTCCTGGATACCTTCATTCATAATCCTGTTTCTCCTGGTGACATGCTCTCCTAGTCTCTCTTACATTCAATGTCCTTGTTTCTCCTGGTGACAGCTAACATGCTCTCCTAGTCTCTCTTACATTCAATGTCCTTGTTTCTCCTGGTGACAGCTAACATGCTCTCCTGGTCTCTCTTACATTCAATGTCCTTGTTTGTGCAGTGTACGTGACAGTGGGTACAAAGTACGCCCTGTTTAACACTTTCTTACTCTTTGGCTAACTAAAGCTTACTAAATTACCTAAATATGTATTTATTTAGAGAACACCGAGACATTTAAGAATGTATCCAGAAATAAGGCATCTCTAATGCATTTATTCAAATAAGAGATCTTCTTACCCTATTTGTAGTTAAAACGATGAGATACCTACCCCGATAGCTGCGAACAAGGTGAGACCAAACAAAACGATCACTAATATGGTAGCTATTACTCGTGTCGGGGCAAACATTTTCTTAACTTGATTAAACGGGCCCATCAGGAAACATGTGCTGAAAAGATTAAATAATAAAATAAAACGCAAACCTCAAACAAGGTGGATTAAATATAATCACATACCATTTTCATTTTATTTATTTGAGGTATTTAATGCGCATTTTCAAAACCGACTGATGAGCTCAGCAAACGAGAATTTCTATGAGCTAGAGCGGAAGGTTTTTACTAATTTTGCCAGGTAAGGTATTTTCCATACCCTCCGGGAATCTTTTATATGCCGCAATCAATGTGGGACCGACGGGTTTACTTCCCCCTCCAAAGGAAGTTGTGCTACAACCTTGGCTGGGTTTAAAACCCACTAACATCGGCTCTTGAGGTGAGCAATTTACCCCAAGACCACATATTATAACTATTTGTAAACATTAGTCTACTTTCTTCACTAAATGGTATCTTCCTTTATTTATAGACCTACAGTAGCCCCATGACTTCTTTGGTGCTGACTGACAGCTGACGGCTTTGAAAAGTTGCCAGACCGGATTATGTATTCCTACGCCGAACCATATGATCGGTAAAAACATGTGTTTAGCAGCTGTCACTTCTGACAGTCAATATTTCGGTACATACCTAAATGTTGACTGTCAGAAGTCAGCTGTGAGCTGTCGGTCAGTACCAAAGAAGTCATGGAGCTACTGTAGCTAAATACTTCTACAATAATTGATTTTTATTATAAATTGTAGAATATTTATACCTATGAACCAAAAGGCAAGAGTTCAATACCAACTGGCTATTAAGGAGATCCTCCCCTACCCTTCATGATGTTATATCTGCTCTGAGTGTAATCGAGTGATGGTTCACCTTATATTGTTGCAGTTTACTTTCTACTCACCTCCCGATTGAGATGATGTTCCCGAGTGTGTAGAAGACCGCAAACATCATCATTCCCTTCCCCAGAAACATGGACAGTGACCCTAGCAAGGAGCAGAGGATACCGCACACAAAACAGATTATGAAACCTTTAATCCGAGTCGACCAGCTGAGGGTTGTCGCGTCCATTAACTGAAACCAAATGTTTTATTACTAGACACTGCCCGAGTGGAGCAGAGTTTTGGATGTGAGGACAGGACGAGATATTCACGGAGTTAGATGCAGTGTTACACCCAAACTCTAATGTCCCAATATTGAACCTGGAGGATGGAGGACACGACAGGGTGAGAGAGAGAGAGAGAGTGAAGGAGAAGAGGACAGAGAAGGGTGGTGGGAGGACAGAAGAGAGTGGTGGGTGGACAAAAGGGTGGTGGGAGGACAGAAGAGGGTGGTGGGAGGACAGAAGAGGGTGGTGGGAGGACAGAAGAGGGTGGTGGGAGGACAGAAGAGGGTGGTGGGAGGACAGAAGAGGGTGGTGGGAGGACAGAAGAGGGTGGTGGGAGGACAGAAGAGGGTGGTGGGAGGACAGAAGAGGGTGGTGGGAGGACAGAAGAGGGTGGTGGGAGGACAGAAGAGGGTGGTGGGAGGACAGAAGAGGGTGGTGGGAGGACAGAAGAGGGTGGTGGGAGGACAGAAGAGGGTGGTGGGAGGACAGAAGAGGGTGGTGGGAGGACAGAAGAGGGTGGTGGGAGGACAGAAGAGGGTGGTGGGAGGACAGAAGAGGGTGGTGGGAGGACAGAAGAGGGTGGTGGGAGGACAGAAGAGGGTGGTGGGAGGACAGAAGAGGGTGGTGGGAGGACAGAAGAGGGTGGTGGGAGGACAGAAGAGGGTGGTGGGAGGACAGAAGAGGGTGGTGGGAGGACAGAAGAGGGTGGTGGGAGGACAGAAGAGGGTGGTGGGAGGACAGAAGAGGGTGGTGGGAGGACAGAAGAGGGTGGTGGGAGGACAGAAGAGGGTGGTGGGAGGACAGAAGAGGGTGGTGGGAGGACAGAAGAGGGTGGTGGGAGGACAGAAGAGGGTGGTGGGAGGACAGAAGAGGGTGGTGGGAGGACAGAAGGGTGGTGGGAGGACAGTAGAGGGTGGTGGGAGGACAGAAGAAGGGTTTATGTGACAGTGGCAGGAAACTACGCATGATGATGTCCACACCCAAACCACAAATCAGACCAAAGTGTGGTTTTCTTCTTGTGTTGACAACAGCCATTTTGTGATCAGTCTAGTAGTTTTGACATATTAAATTAATTACTTTTCAATGTTGTAATATTTTTAAACATAGTAATAGGTCTATTTCCAGTGTTTTTTTAAAAGTAGAACATACCACAATGCAACATCTGGCTCGAGCTGTGTTACCTGCCCGAGTTAGGTACTCTCCGGAGGGGTGAGACGGGATTTTGTTTAGCATCGCATCTTACTACCTGTTCAGGTTATACACTGATGAGTTAGGGATCCATAAATGAAAACCATTTTAGAAAAACTGCAGTCAGTAAACTCGGCCGAGATTTGAACCCTAGTCTCCCCATCATTGGCAGTTTAGTCTAACACGAGCGTAACACCTTAGATGATGTGGCCACCGAAACAGACAGATGGACTCTTAAAAGGTGTTGTATGTTGCATGGTCGATGTCGATGTTTCTCTCGTGTTACCTCCTCGGAGGGAAATGGAGTCTCTATTAAAATAAACGTTTATGTTTGGGCTTTGTGTTGTTTGGATTTATACGTAGAGATTGAAAAAAAATAAGTAAAAATAAAGTGTAGATAATATTGAGTGAAGAAAGATCCCCCATGGAAAGTGATGTGGAATACGAGGTATTAAAAAAGTGATATTTTAGTTCCCGAGTCTTTAACATCAAATAAAGTTATAATATTGGGTATAATTGCCTTTATCAAACAAAACTAGTGGCAAACACATAACTAATATCTAATTTCATTTTGTTTGCTCAGTGAAGTGAACAAACCCCGTCATTGCCTTATAAAGGACACGTGATATGGAGATAGAGTGACCTGACACACTCTCTAACAGGCGACAGACATGACTGAGAAAACAGGTGACTCGGCAAGTGTTGAATGTAGACTACGGTGCAACCAGAACCTGTCATGTTTTCTAATGTAATACTTACAAAATGTAACTGTTGTTATTGTGTTCATGATATTAGTGTAAACAGTTCTAGGAGAGCACCAAAATGCATGTTTTTATGTTGCAAGGCCTCCTTCTGTCTAAAATGTTTGGGAGCCCCTGGACTAGAATGCTGATGATGGGGAGATTGGGGTCCGAATCCCTGTTGGATGAACCGTGGATAGCTTTCCCCAACTAGATCCCACTTTTTTTCGAATGCAAACGCAAGTAAAATCATCTAAATTATACCTTTCTAATTCCTAATCCATTGGTGTAAATATAATGTGGATAATCCAAATGGGTAGTAAGACACGGCGCACTGTTTTTTTAAATTAATTGAATTGTGCAAGGGAAAACATAATTGGTAGGTCGTTTAGTTGGTTAAATTTAAGTTCGCCAATGAGACAAGACTTGTAACAAAAACATTATCGAAATAATGCTTGGCTACAACATTTAAGAAAAGTCATTAAATTACAGATATAAAAATTAAAGTTTGATTTGTAAACGTTATGAATTACCCTACCTGAGGCATAATTCCAGCTTCTTCTTCGGCATCATCGCCACTCAAAGCTCGTCTTAGCTTATCCATTTTTAACTCGATTTTAGACTTATTAGTTTCTAGATTATGGTGAAACGTGTTGTCAAAATCTTTGACGTTTATCCTTTAATCTGTAACAAACATATTGTCTTTAGAATAGTTTCACCTCGACATAGTAATATCGAAATAAATAAATAATAACAGCTGTATTAGTACCGTAGTTAAAATTATACAAGTGTGGCTTGCACAAACAACAATCCAACAATTCACAAATAATAAAAGGTGGTGCTAAAGAAATAAAAATTTTGATTTGATGACCAACTACACTTGGCGCATTTCATTATTTTATTGTTAATAAAAATTTCCCAAATCCCAATCATAAATGTAAATTTTATCCAATTTATTTTTAGGTGATAGTAAATTTAAAAATACATTTTTTAACGATAATATATATATATTTAATCAATTCAAAAATTTAGAAACAAAGAGGAAAAATTCTATCTCACATCTCATCTATTAACTAGAAATATTGTTTATTGATATTGGCACCATTTGAACTATATAACTAGACTATTATCATCCTTTATCTATGACTATTATTATTACTAGTAATATTATAGCTATTGATATTATTAATATATTTTGTAAACTAAATTTTGAGCCGTCGTCTAATGATCGTTGTACACAGAGATTATTCGTTGTAAACAAGAAAATAAAATCTTAAAATATTTATTTGCCTCCTATAAACTTTATTGACTTAAATTTTATTTTAGTTTGGTTCTGATTTTACTATCGACATGAATATTATGTCCGCTTCAGTAACAGTATCAAAAATATAAAATTTCTTCTTTTTTCAATCATGTTTACAATCGTAGTCTTTGACGCTAGAAAAAAGAAAACTCGATTATCACAAACATGAATAGTATTTCAAACATGAACAGAATTGCTATCAAAAATACCAAATTTTCCTCTTATTTTCAATTATAAATTATACCGGTATGCTTTAGTTAATTTACTAATGTTATTCTTAATAATCTAGTGAATTACTGTTATTGGAATTGGCTTCCTATCAATCCTGTTCTTTCAAATGAAGTTAAATTAAAAAAAAACGCAGTCCATGACGCTCAACAGATAAATTTCTTTATGGCAAACAGGAATGACAATTCCAATATACACTAAAGCTATTTTTTTTTTTTTGCTGTTTCTTTAGGCTTATATCACACTAGGATGCCACGACAGCTCTGCCAGCAGGGGTGCCAGTTACAAAACAAAGAAACGATCACACACCTGAAATTACTGCTAATCCTGGTGACGAGACACTACTAGTGGTAGCACTGCCATTAGAATATTTGGAGTGACGTCTGGGTAGGAGAGGGAGACGACACAAATGCCTACATCGATGCATTGGCATCTTTTTAGTGTGATATGGGCCTAAATCGAAAAGCCTCTTCTCGCATTCTTATTGGATGATGAGTCTGAATTTCATTGGATACCTATGTGCATCTCAGTTATCTCTGTATAGTATATACTACACTGGATGTACATAAAAAGTTTGTTCATATCTGTTGCGATATTGTATGTCTACTATCATCTGTATCTTCTAAGAGTTTCAAAATTTTGCCACATTGGCGCTTCACGTGTTTTCACTAGCGCCATCATCATCTAAGCATTGTGCCTATACACAACTCGTGCTAATGTATAAGTGGCCAAAATTTATATGAATAAACTTCATAAATTTATTAAATGGATAAAACATGAAGTTTTCTGATTTTCTTCGTTTTATTCTTTAAAATATTAGTAAGTCTAAATCATAGATAGACGTCACAAAAACCTAATGAATTTTTTTTACCACTAATCATTATCCTAGACTCCTCCATTTTGCCTTGCTATTAAATAAATTTTATAGTTAATTATTGTCTTTGCTCTCTCGTTGTATTCTTGTAGTTTGTTTATTTACTAAATAACATATTTTCGTTTACATTCAATGGAGACTATATTGGAACAACAAAGGCGCTATCATGAAGAACGGGAACGACTTTTGGATGCGATGGTGAAAGAAATGCTTCATAAGAAATCAGGAGTATGTTTTTATCTACCTTTTAAAATATGTTCCAAATTAATAGGAACTAAGGTCACGTCAAATTCTGACAAATAATGTAATGGTCTAGTACGCAAATTATATATTTAAAAATATATATGTTCACGAAATTAGTACTATTAAACAACGTTATAAATTGCATTTAACACATTGAAAGGAATCACATTAACCTACCCACTAATTATATTTTGCATTAGTTATGAAATAATTAATCTGTTGGCCAAATAAAATACTTGTATTTATCACGTCATGCTGATTACTAATTATTTCCTCGAGTACACCTTGACAACTTAAAATTAAAATAACTAAACTCTAAATAAATGTGTGTACTCAGTTAAACTTAACCTTTTTTTCGGGAATAGAAGGTTAGGTTAGGCTAGTTTGAAATTTATAAAATATTAAAGTTTATTTTAAACGAACTATAATTATTAAATAAAATAGATATGTTATGAGTAAGTGTAGGCCTATATTATAATTTGTTTTATCTTGTGAATTACAAATTAACCCAACCTAACCATGTCTGAGAAAATTAAATGACAATAACAGTTGGAATAGGTATATCCATTTATTTAGGTGGACATTTGCTGGATCGGGCAGTTAAGCGTTTTAGGAAATGCTGAGGAATATGGCCCAACAATACCCTGCTATAACTTAAGGGCGAATAAAGTCGCGACTGTCTACATTTTGGCTTAAATAGTATCTCCCTCCAACTGTTAAAACAGTTTCCCCAGTTGCGTGTACTAATCTCAGTTCTTAAAGTCGGCATGTGGTTTCAACTTGAATCGCGCAACACAACAGCCCGTCTCTTTAGGTTGAGATCCTTTAACCTCCTCATATGACACCATTTTTTAATGTATACATGTCTAAAAATATGATTACAATAAGTTGTAATTTTAATCAAATAAGGTTTGTAATATAAATATAAAACATATTGGCATTGGAAAATGTGGAATTCGGTGGATTTTAAAATACAGTTTGGCTGGACACCCTGTTTAAGCATTATGTCTCCACAGGGTGCAGTCCGACAAAATTAATCTTTCTTAGTGTTTAGAAAAATAATTATTTCAATTAAATAAACCAATTATTTTAATTGAAATTAACAGTGTTATGGTGTTATGAAATTTGGGGTCGCCTTGTCTGTGAATTACTTTGATATTTAACTAAAATATTCTGAGAATACTAAGAGGGAAGAAGGGATAATATTTTTGCACACGTTAGTTAAGGTTTGTAGGTTGCGGGAAGGGCGTCTTCACTTTTTATTTATTTATATTTTTTTTGCATCGCCTAGGAGTCTAGTTTGTACAGAATACAACTGAGGTGCAAATTTTGAGTCTCACCCAGGAGGCACAGGACCCTTGCTTGTGCCAGCTCTGTTTTTCTGTTGGGTTGGTAGCGATGACTTGACGTAGGTAAGGGAGGGATCTATAATTGCTGTGAAGAGAAGATCATGTAATGTTGGCAGAAACTATGTGACAGTGTTATCGTGTGCTGGGACTTGTCTTGTCCTGCAATCTGATCGTGCGAGCTGTTCTACCAATTCATCACATTCCAATGTTAGCCTACTGTTTGGGGTTTGTTGCAATTATAGCCTGAGGATTGATTGATTGATTAAGCATATAATTTTCCTCGCCCTACAGGAGGAAATATTACATATCAACACAGAGTAAACTGCATTAGCAGGTGATATACTATTTCCAACACCATACTCAGATAATTATGGTATTCCTTGTAGATACGATATTGTTATTGTGAATGTTTTGTGACCTCACAAGTTTTCTAAAAATTGTATTATTCTTTTTTCAGTATCGAGAAATTATAAACTCGGATCATCGACTAAAAATGTTACTAGACGTGAGTACTTATTTAACCTGTTATTGTTTTTGACCATCAAAGTAGTACTGGTAGTTCACAGTTTAACTGCGATGTAGGCTACAATAATACAACTTGGCCTGTCAGCTCTTTGTATTTTTATTGAGGCCTAAACTTATTTAACGATACAAACAAAATTGCCACGCAACTTTAGTTTGACATTAAACTAAATTATTTTATATTTAATTTGTTAAAAGACCCGCCTCGGTGGCGTAAGTTAGCTAATGTGATAGTCGTGTTGAGCTAGACTGCGAAGGACGGGGAGATGGAGGTTCAAATCTTGGTCAGGTGAACTGGAGGTGGTTTTCCACTCTACCTCCACACAAATATGGGTTCACTTCCTCTAAATTCAACCTTCCCCATTCCTAATCCATTGGCGTAATTAGTACTTAAAGCAGGTGCTAAATAATGATAAAAATAATTAGTTTAAGATGTAACGTTACGCTCAGATTAGAGTTAAGCTATGTGGGAAATGCATTCAAATTCACAATAGTGTAAACATTATTTAATTTAACTAAAACTTGTCACATAAAAGAATCATAGAAATTATAGAAGTTATAGGACCCAAAGTGGACCTAAACGGTTAAAACCCATTTTTGAAAATGATATTAAATTTTTAATTTTTCAAAAGGCTCAGCTCCACCTCTCGTCTATCATAAAAAAAAAAAAGTTTGTGCAAATATTTTAAAATGTGAAGCTGTTCCATCGGTTGTATCGTTGTATCGTGGCTTATTCTGTCAGCACCACATGGATAGTACGACCAACCTACGAGAGCTCTATGAAGATAAAGATGGTCAGAGGAAAGAGGAGGTAGCGGCCTTGTCCGGACCCAACGAGTTCGCAGAGTTCTACTTACGTCTGAAAGCCATCAAAGATTTCTACCGACGCCTACCAAACGAGGTTAGTTTTGAATTATAACGTCTTTAACTTAAATTTGTTTATAGGGCTATGATTTTGTAAAATATACTTATAAATAACAATCTTACTGTTCGATAGCTGTTTTATGTCTCATATCACGTGACTAAGATTGGCGCCATAGGGAGTGAATAGAAGAAACCATTTCACGGTCCATTCTTCCCCTTGTTTCATGATTCCGAGGAGATGCTAAAAGTATGTTTACAATATTAAGATTGTTACCTTTTGAATATCTATCTCATACTGTAGAGTCCGAACTATCCGATCTAAACGGGTCGGACAACAAAGAAACAAGGGTAAGGGCTGGGACGAAACAGATCCAATCAAAATGGAAGTGCAGAACAGATATGAGATAAGTATTAGTAACTACTCCATAATAAATTACAAAACTATCAATTTATATGAGAAACAAAACAAAGGATTTTAAATTAATTGAATGCAACTTTTATTAGACTAATGTGATATGAAAAATGCAAAAGTCACTGTTTAAAAAATTGGTGATTTGAAGCTTGTTTCTGAGCTTTGCTGCTTTTCCTTGCGACGGGGTACGCATAGCATTTTATATATGTCGGACAATCGGCGGTCGAACAGTAGGGACTTTTCTCTAATTTAATCTTATTTAAAAAGCTTATAAATACTAAACAAATAGCAATTTTTAAAAAAAATTACACTTTTAATGTAAATTTTAATTATTATTTTTTTGATAGATTGATTTCTTCTACAAAGGAGTAAATCAACAACCTAAATTGATGTTGAATGGAATGGTTTTTTTTTTAAATTTGTAATAAAAGCTTAAGGATGATTTTCTTATGTGTTTTAGATAAGCATTCCCATGTCAGTTGAGTTTGAAGAGTTGGCTAAACTGAGGGAGAACCCAACAGAGGAACAATCCAGTGAGTTGTAATAAAGCACATCATATTTGTTACAAAATATCTCTCGAGTACTAGGTATTAGTATAAATTATGCTAATAAATACATACATATTACACACCTAATTGCGCTGTTCCCTTACAGGGTAGGCAAGAAACCGTGCGTATAGCTCAACAGCTCCGTACTTAATACATCCTCACTAACTTTCTCCGCACTTCCCTGTCCTTGTATTCTCTCTTCATATCCATACACCGAGTCTTACATGACCTACCCCTTCCTTTTGATCCATACACTCTACCTTCATATATTTGCTTCGTCACTCGATCCACACTCAACCTCTCAACTTAGTTAAACAACTTAAGACACTTATTTCACATTGACCTATTAAAACAAAATAATTACAAATATTACCAGTAATTAAAACATTGCTTTCTTATTTCCTCTTAACTCTGTACTTTATTTAATCACGTTATTTCCATTTCCCTCCAGACATTGTGGAGTTCACCGACGAAGAAGGCTATGGCAAGTATTTGGATCTTCATGAATGCTATGTCAAATATGTCAACCTGAAAGGCATCGAGGTGAGTCGATTACGTACGTCCTCGCGTTGCTGATTGATCGTACATTTACTTGCGTGAACGGTCGGTAATAGTCTGTGTTGTTGATTCCCAGAAAGTGGATTACATCACCTACCTGACAACATTCGACCACTTGTTTGACATTCCGAAAGAGCGCAAGGCGTCCGAGTATCGGAAGTATCTGGAGTGTCTGCTCGACTACCTCCACGGCTATATCCAGAGGATCAAACCTCTGCTGGACCTCAACACGGAGATGGAACATGTGCAAAAGACCTTCGCGCAGCAGTGGGAGGCGGGGACCTTCCCGGGATGGCCCGTCAGTAAAACCTTTGTCTCCGCCCCTTGAATGCAAATTGTTGTCTGTTTTTGTCTTGTAACTTCTCTGGTTTATGATTGTTTAGAAAGAGACGGGTAGCGCTTTGACCCACGTCGGGGCTCATCTCGACTTGTCGGCCTTTTCGTCGTGGGAGGAACTGGCGTCGCTGGGGCTGGATAGGCTCAAGTCTGCGCTCATGGCGCTTGGGCTCAAGTGCGGGGGGTGAGAACAACTATTTTAAAAAAAGATCTGGGTTGAATAAAAAACATGTCGGGGAAACACTGGCTGAAAACTCACCACGGGTTAAACTTCAGGTGAAATAACAATTTGAATTTAAGAGAGAAGAATTTTTTATTTTTATTAACCTGATGTGTGTTCATTTTCCAAATTTAAACAAATGTTGACTATAAAACAAAGTTTAAATTTAAGTGTAGGAAATCTAACACTCAGCTGACATTGTATACAAATAAAAACTTATAAACATTCTAATTATATTTCAACTGTTCAGATTTCTCTTATACAGGGTGGGCCTAATAAAACCGGCCCCTACTTAACGGATTTGAAATGAAACCCTGTTGTGTGATTGTTGTGCATGAATTAAAATAACTTGATGAGGGTAAATATGTAAATTACTGCCAGAGAACATTAGCGAACTATTCCTCGATCCATTTTTCTTCATTTCAACAGATGAAGCATGGTTCCATTTACATTTCTTGGGGCCTGTTATACGACATCACCTCTATAAATGCTAATGAACCATTTAACTCTAAATGTTTTCTCCTAAGTAATGTTTAATACTTATTTGTCTGCACATAAACATGAGCGGAAGCCAGATAGCTTACCTGTGAGGGTACACAGGGTTTTTATCGTCGTCTCTGTGGGCTCTTGTTGACAGTACCCTAGAAGAGCGGGCCCAGCGTCTGTTCAGCACCAAGGGTAAGAAGTCCCTGGACCCGTCCTTGTTCACCAAGAACAAGCCGGGCAAGGTTGGCCGGGGCAAGGAGAGCGAGCGGCAGAGAGATGTTGCTTTCCTCGAGGCACAAGTGTACAGGTACACCTTCACCCGCAAGTACCGGGGATATACAGCGCTTGTCGAGCCAGGTTGAGTCCATCGACACTGGGGTTCGCTAGTGTCATTGCTCAATGTATAGTTGTTAAACATGTTCATCACGGAGGGACCATTGTAATCTTAGTGTGCAGACTGCATGGTGTCTACTAAACTTGACCAATGAAATCCCCGACCTTTTCCCTGATTTCCCCTGATCATTTCCTAAAATTCCCGACAAAAAAAGTATGTAACATCCTCCTAACTCGCAACCCCCCCCCCCACCCCTTCCCCATTTTTCTATTAGCCTTTTTTATAAATAATAATAAATTTTAA
>CABFVX010003276.1:77495-90020 GCA_902151425.1 Timema shepardi
AATTTTTTTTAATAATAATAATTTTTAAAATTTGAATTAAAATAGTTTACTAGGAATTAAAAATATATTACACAGCTACAAACAAAAACACGACATAATTTACTGTTTATTGTATTTCATATTTTGAGTAAAATATCATTTTCCCGGATTTTTATTGTGATTTACCAAATTCCCGACTTATTCACGTTTTTCCCCCGATAACTTCAAATTCCCGGCTAATTCCCGTTTTCCCTGATTTTCCCGGATGGTAGACACCCTGGACTGAGTAAGCGCTCCGTGAGGTAGGATTACGTGACGAGATAGTTGGGTCACAAAGCTCTGCGCACCACGTTACACGCTCCCGACATCAAACACACCAAACATGTAATCACTGTTGTTACAGATTCACAGAGCTGGTGTCGGAGCAGCGAAACGCCACCAAGGAGAATGTCCAACGCAAGCAGGCGCGCACAGAGGGAGAGAGAGATGACTCGGATGCTGATGCCAGCGCTAGCGAGTCAGACGATGATGATGACTCAGACGTGCCTTACAACCCAAAGAACCTTCCCTTGGGTTGGGACGGCAAGGTGAGTGAGGAACAATGTAACCCGCGCGCTACCCTCGCGTTAGACTAGACTGTCCTTGACGGGGAGATCGAGGTTCATATCTCAGTCAGGTGTACTGGGGGTGGTTTTGACATTCTCCATGCAAATTTGGATATACTTCCTAGTTCCTAAAGCCATTAGCGTAATCCCAACAGATAGTAAGCTTAAAAAAATACTTGCATACTATGCTACTTCATAATTAATTATAAACACATATTTAAAAAGGACTATACACACACAAATCAATAGATCGGAGCGGTTAATTGTTCTCACAAGTATGAATATAAATGTAATATTAAAGACCTTGTTACAGCCAATCCCGTACTGGCTTTATAAGCTCCACGGGTTGAACATCAGCTACAACTGTGAGATCTGTGGAAACTTCACTTACAAGGGCCCCAAGGCTTTCCAGAGACATTTCGCCGTAAGTATCCCACGCTGGTTAGATTCTTCACGCCTTTCTTAAGCTAGTGTAAACCTTAACATTTCACATCTGACTAAGATTCAGGTTTGATTCAAAATTTTGAATCTCAATAAATTAGAGGGCTGAAAGCTTGGGTTTTTTTTGTTGTTTTTTCATTCGAGTTGAACTTGAGTCGAGAATTTCGAAAAACTTCCGAGTTTGAGCATATTTAAAATGTCGCCAGTCAAAACACACCCTAACTCAGTCGGTAGACAGTCTGTCTTGAACTAAGGGTCCCGGGCTCAATTTCTGTCATGGCTGAAAGGTTTATCATTGGTGAAATGTAGGTTTACCCTTTCATATTGACGAGTTGACGGTTGGGCACTGGATGTTGTGCCTGTCCTAGTCTTAAGATAGGTTATAAGGTATATGGAGCTACGACAGGCCTAACAAGCCGCTAGTGGAAAATATATGGACCCAGGCCACAGGTTGGAAACAGTAGTGGATGTAAAAACCAGTCAAAACCACATCTTTGAGATATGAGGTTTCTATCCACCTTTCCTGTATCTTCTAACAAACATATAATTTACATAAAAACACTCATAATTATCAAAGCCGGATCTGACAAGTATTCTAAGTGACATTGAAGTTTTCAGATATTCATACATCCCTATTTTCTGTTTTATTTGTTTTCCAGGAATGGCGTCATGCCCACGGCATGAGATGTTTGGGGATTCCCAATACGGCCCATTTCGCTAATGTCACGCAGATTGAGGATGCGTTAGCATGTGAGTCAAAACATATTGTGGTTGATTTACTGGACGAGTTATCTTGTCTGTCAGTGGTGGATATGTCTCTCACTATAACGTTTGGACACATTAATCATTTTATTTCAAACTTGGCACGGTTGTTCTTTGTAGCTTTATACAGATCAAGTTGGACGAAAGAGAAAATGGAACAAAGAAATCAACCCTTATATGTATAGAAACACGGCTTCTAGTATTAATAATTAATATCTATTTACCATTTAGGGCATTTCCTAATATCTGCGGCTTAAAATTGGTATATAGATGCAGACTAATTTAATTACATAATTGGGGGGGCAAACTTTGTTTTCTGAGGGCCCCACATCTACTAAGGGTATTCCCAGGAAGAAATGTGTGAGAGAGAGGGAAGGTATCTATGTGTTAATTCACCCTGAACTCTTTAACTCGAGTTTTTTTTATCAAACATGGGTAATGTCGGAAAACAGCCCGAGGCTACTCCATGGTCAATCCCGAGACGTGTGCTCACGCCCTAAACTGCAACCCCCTAACAACCAACAACATTCCTCCTTAGCTACTCGTAATCTACCCTGACGCAACACCCCGGTTCATAACATTTTTGATCGGTTCTGAACGATGTATTTTACTACAGTTTCCCACCCTGATGTGTGAATACGCTCACAGTTTGATGTTGTCATGTTGGTAGTGTGGGAGAAGTTGAAGTCTCAGAAGCAGTGCGAGCGCTGGCAGCCGGAGCAAGAAGAGGAGTATGAGGACTCTCTCGGGAATGTGGTCAACAGGAAGACTTTCGAGGACTTGAAGAGACAAGGTCTACTCTAGAGTGGAAACTACGCACGTCTTTGTATTAAACATTTGTATGTGTGAATGTGTTTCCTTGTTCATGTATGATTCTCTTATAAACAAGATGTTGAGTATCATAGCCGAGTACGTTGGAAATTTGCATCCAACCTTTCTCTACAAGTAAATTGGTATATTTTGTTTTTAATTACCCTTTGAATGTTTACCCACAATAGACCATGTTGTTAATAAACACCTGTGTATCAATGTCAATAAAAGAATATTCTAATAAAAACTTGATTGTTTAAATAATGTTCTAACCTTTGGGATGGAGTTAGGTTTCCCGATGCTCAGTTTACTGAACTTACCACTATGAGCTGCAATCAGCAGGACATTTCCGATAAAACCACTACACCAAATAATATAAAATATAACATAATACTCACTGTTACTTTCTCTATGGAACTAGGAACTGGGAGCACTGTTACAGAGAAACTGAGAAAAGAAAAACATCTTTGTCCACCAAAGAAGATAAGAATCAAATTCACTTTCAAAAACCTGAATTAAAAAGTGTGTGTGTGTGTATATATATATATATATATGTGTGTTTGATTACAGCTCAGAAATTATTGGCTTAATAAAAATATATTTCATATAAAATATTTTTATTTTTAATAGTACTTCAAATTTTACAATAGTTGCGGAGAAATTATGAACATGGGGAAATTTATCTCGTGTAAAGTACCTTCAAAGGTAATTGTCATGAGAAAATGAGAATTGCCAACTTGTTATTAATAATAAACAATGTCTACATCCTATCCATGTGTTCTATCATTGTTTACAATTTTCCCCCTTTTCTGTTTTTTTCTTTTTTGTTTCCTCTTTTAGGAAGTTAAGTTTCACTTTTCACTCTCCTACCCGATGAGTTCCGATAGAATGAAACCTGGGTCGGGGGATTGGGTGGGAACGATTGATTTTATTCAAGAGGCAGCCATTACCTCTGTCCAGTGGCAGCAGTGTAAAGTGTGAACTGTGTTCTTCTTTTCATTGTAAAGGCCATTTTGTGTTCGTCCCCCTTTTATATGTTTCTATCCACCCCTCCTATACCTTCTTACAAATATAATACAACGTCTAAACATAAAATTTAATCAAAATCATTGAAACTAATTTCAAGAAAATCACTTTTCCTTTATTTGCCCTTCAGTAAACTACCCTTAAATTTAGGGTCGGATACCTAATTCCAAAAAACCCCTCGGGGAAACCTTATGATACCAAGTTATAGCCCAATCGGTAAAATAGTTTTGGCTCTAGTCAAGGGTACAAACAGACACCATTGTGAAAACAGCTTTTTTGGTTTCAGGGCGTCATGAATTGTCGACATTTATCAAAATCACGAGTTAAAAATTTTCAACAATCACGATACTTTCACTATAAGATGTTGAGATGAATTATTATTATTAATAATAATAATAATAATAACACCGCGTCTTACTACTCATTTGAATTATGCGCACGAGCTGAAGTAAAAATGAACAAAGTTCTTTTTTTTACATTAGTTACATATTTATTATGATCTTAAAATCACTAAAATTTCTTATTGCATTTGTACTAATTACACTAATGGTTTAAGTGATCCAGAAGGTTATATTTAGAGGAAGGGTAACCACATTTGTGTGGACTTTGACACAAACCTATTGCATATTTACCAAAACAATCTGATCCCTCGTTCCTTTACTGTCCAATACCCGTGCCATTCATCGTGAAATGGATTACATTTTTATTCCCTTAGTTCTTGTAGTGTTAATTGTCTTGGGTCAATATTATCTAAGAAATATGGCTACTGAATAAATCAACACAATATAATAATTTGTTAAATTGAAGACCAATTTTATTAATTTTTTGTGATAAAATGCTGCTACATTATGAATAAAAATATTTCTCCCGACATGACACATATTGTCCATGCAGCCAATCCAAAGGCTAGGCTGGACTGAAGAATCGCGGCGTAAGAATTTCTGGGGTCCCTTGGTAATACTTTCTTAGGGGCAAGGTGACTAGATGAGTCTCCTGGAATAAGTAGGTCTAAAGGGAGAAGAGAGAGTTTGAGGCAGAGAAGAATCGTTTTCGGCATCAGAAGTAATTTTAGAAGGCAGCTCTGAATCTGCTCTCTTTGGATGAAAAAATAACCTTGTCAGCCTTTTTTTTTTACCCATCTGATTGATTGATAGCAAGTTCAAACCAAAGTTCGGCACATGGACTATATATCAGATATTTTTCATTGATCCATTATTAATATTTATCATTTACCATCTCCACGTACTCCGCTTTCAAGGATCTCATTGTTTCTGTTGTGATTTCAAGACCTGTTAATTCGTCATTAAAATCATAAATCCCATCTTTACGCATCGTCACTTGTGCGGTGGCTGCAGTTTGCGTACCAATGCTATGAACTTGTCTTACTCGGCATAGTAGTAAATTAACTCCAATGATTTCTGTCATTTTTGTTTTTGCTGCCACTAGATTGCAACTGGTTACTTTTAGATGCTTTTTTTTTCATATATTGAGCAATCGAAAGCTTTATGCCAAATTTCGTGACACTTATAAAAATATTTCTTCTTTTGTTAGTTACTATTTCCTTTATTTACTTTGGGAAAAGAATGCTGTGTCTGATTGATGTTTATCATGTCTCAAATCCTCATGAAAATGTATTGCTTTTATAAGTTCGCTACTAATTTTTGTTCCTGAACTTTATAACGCCATAACCATCGGGTCAAAAGATAACTGCAATAAATTTGTCCTCTATAGGGCTAGTTAAATAACTGCGCGTTGTTGGGCAGTAGACATAATCTTAGTTAAATAAACCTCCATCAACTTTAAATTCTCTAATTTCAATCCCAAAAGGATCTTGAGAAGTCCAAGGCGCCTCATGAATCTTTTATCCTCGTAGAATTTTTGAAAATTATTCCACGCAGTTTTGGCGTTACTATCATAAGAATACCAAGACGGTTTTACCATTGACCTAATTCTAGCTCTTATTTTATGCATTTTCCCCCCCATCTATGTTGATTTATGGCTCCATACAAAACCATAAATCTTCGTGAATCACACACATTTCCAATTATTAAAATTGCTGCCATTGGACAAAGAGGTAATGGTTGCTTCTTAAAGAAAATCGATCGTCACCGCCCAATCCCCCGACCTAGGTTTCATTCTATCGGAACTCACCAGGGAGGAGTGTGAAACGCGCAACACAACTTCGTAAAAAAGGAAACTAAAAAAACATAAAGCGAAAAGAGGTTTTACTTATATAGATATATTATATATTCGAATCCAATTATTAAAATATAACATCTCTTCAAGCATTTCCACAGCTCGTGATCTTGCATCTGTCTCCCATCGTACTTAATACTTACTTGCACACAAGATTTACACAAACTTCGATGAAAGTAATTGATTTCGTATATTTTACACTGTTCTAGGCTAACAAATTTGAGATGTAAGAATAATATTTACTCAAGCTTGGATCATCTTGCATCTTTTTGACGCGGCAATCTCTAGGTTTCGACAACACACTTTTCAGACCGCTACAACATAAATGACGCGCGACAGAATATGAATGCGCGTCACGAAACGCCTGTATAAAAGGGCCCTAATGTAAGAATTTGAATTTATTAAGGTATAACATGAGTAATATTAAAACAGTGTAACACGTTTTCTAATACATTGATAAATAGAGATCACAACAATGACAACGCTAGATAAGTTAAAAACAAGAGCATCTCAACCGTTCTAATATACATTTTCTACATATTCTGCAAGACAGCGCTAGTGGCGTATCAAGAAAGAACCCATCGGATTCCAACAAGTCTTGGCTTGTAAAGGTTAAATGTAATGGTTAGGCTGTGAGTTCTGCTTTGCAGGAGGTAAATGAAATATTTGGACGTGTTAGTCCTGCCTTGTAGGGGTAAGATGGATTGTTTGAGTGTGTCGCGGTGAAAGAAAAAAAAGATTACGCGTTCAAGATCAAATTTTAAACTTGGAAAGCTTGAATTAAAAAAAAAAATTATTATTCTTTCATCACCTTAACGTTTGAGATTTTATTTTAAACTAAAGTTATTTGTTTCCTTCACACATAAGTAGGTTTAACCGATAGTTTTAAACTCGTTTTGTTAGAACTTAATAAAATGTAGATATAGGCCTACATGTCTCTAAATAATTTCCCTTTATTGCAGCAGGGATTTTAAGGAAATATTTTATAAGGCCAGCTTCCAACAATTTTATGTTTGTTATTAATTACTTTCACGTTTTGAAAATATAATTTAGACTTTGGCCTATTTGCTTGGACTTATTTAATACATTTTTATTGTGAATTCGTAAATAGAATATTTAGCTTTATACATTGATTACATTTCCAATTTACTAGGTAATAAAGAGCGGGAGTTTTAAAAGTTATTTGTGTGTAAAAGCTAGTTGATAAACAGTACTAAATTGCTGGAATGGCTGAAGACCACTCTCACAGTATGTTCACGTTCCAGTGGCTTAGCCTTTATACTCGTGAGAGTTTGACACAGTGGCGTACCCAGAAACTTACTTTGGGGGGTGGGTAGTGAAATAAAGGTGTTTTTTTAAAAAGATAGTTCGAGGATCATCTCCAGTAAAAAGTAAAAAAAATGTGGATGCATCTTGAAGCTATTTGGACCGGTCTTGGCAAATTGTTGAAATGACTAGACTAAAAAAAAAAAGTAGATTAATTAATCTAACACATCTTCAGTGTTTGATTTTATAGTTCAACTTTATGTATTTTAAACTTTTATTAAAATTATTTGGGTGACCTGGCGGTATAGGGGGTAAGGTGTCAGACTTCTATGTTGGCGGCCGGGGTTCAATCCTCGGTCCCGGCACAGATTTATCTGATTACCAAACCCTTCCTTCACCTCTGACAAGACATCTTGTGAATGTGGGGAATGCCAGGCCTCCACCGTGGTTCGGATCCCACGTTAAACTGTAGGTCCTCCATTTCATCTCACAATCACCCTACCATTACACATTAGCGTAAGTGTGTATAACCCGAACGGGTAGTAAGACGTGGTGATGATGATAATAATAATAATAATAATTAAAATTATTTGGGTCTTGAGAGGGGCCATTTGTTCTCCCCTGGTTGTGTTTGTGGTTTGACACCCCTGTTATATTATCACAAAACAAAATAGTCTGTTGTTTATTGACATCACACAGACAGGTTCATCGACCTAGCAACATTTTGAGCTTTGTTTAAACTATACCTGTTTGACCTGCCATTTTATCTGCTGGGAAAACATTTGGTGCTAACAGGTTAATATAGTTTTAAAATCTACAATCAAATTAAGAAGGATATATATATATGCCTTGAGTTGGTTACTATATTCATTATTAAAGTAATAACTCTTTGAAATATTGGTGGGTGTTTTTTATGTTTAGGTAGGTACTTAGTTGATTAAAATATTTTATTTAATAAAATAATATTTAAGACAGGTAAACTTTAAAAGTAGGGCTACCTATTTATGGTTTTCAATTTAGGGTTACATCAAAGTTTATTTGGTTGTGTTTGTAATGCCTTATAAATGCATTAAATTTAAACTTTTTTTTTCATTTCTAACTTTTACTTACACAAATTCTCCTCGGTTAAATAAATAGGTCCATGCTATTACTTTGTATAATAGAGGTTTAAATGTCCCAAGACGACAGTTTGTACACCCCTGGGAACCATGTTTATAGAGGAAATAGATTAGATAGGTCTAGAGAGAGACCAGATACAATTGTTTCATTGTAAATGTGTTCATAGTTTAAGATCAAAGGTTCTCTCACTATTTTAGTGGTCCTAGTATCTTTTATCAACTGTTTTTAACTGTCAGATAGTTCCTGTACACCTCCACCATAGGCAGTGTATCGGTATCTTGAAGATGGTGGAGCCCCTTGTATTGGTCCACGGGGGCGCAGGCGACATACCTGAAAGTGCCGTGGAGGGTAAACTGAAAGGTGTCCGAGTGTCTGTTAGCAGGGGCTACGAAGTCCTCGCCTCTGGGGGTTCCGTCATCGACGCTGTCCAGGCAGCCGTGCAGATAATGGAAGACCTACCAGGGTTCAATGCGGGTAAAAAACTTACCTTTGAAATAACAGAACCGAGATAGTCTCAAAAACTTACATTTGAAATAACAGAACCGAGATAGTCTCAAAAACTTAACCTTTGAAATAACAGAACCGAGATAGTCTCAAAAACTTACATTTGAAATAACAGAACCGAGATACTCTCAAAAACAGTCGTTTGCTTTAATATTATGAAAAACATTGTTTTATATTTATATAAACGGTGTAATTTAAAGTTAATAGAATAGTTTTATATTTTGTGGTTGTTTTTACAAATATTTGAACAGTTTCAGGGGATTCTCAGGCACCAGAATAGGCAATAAAAAACAAGCCTGCGATAAGCAACGTAACATTGATTCTACTTCCTTCTAACCCGCCTCGGTGGTGTAGTCGGCTAACGCGCGAGTCATGTTGATCTGCTCGACTGCTGAGGACGGGGAGATCGAGGTTCGAATCTCGGTCGGGTGAACTGGGGGTGGTTTTTCCTAAATGGTTTCCCACTCTACCCTCCACGCAAATGCGGGGGCTCACTTCCTCTAATTCAACCTTCCCAATTCTTAAATCATTAGAGTAATTAGTACTTAAAGCGTATAACCCGAACGGGTAGTAAGACGCGGTGCTAAATATTAAATTTAAATTAAATTACTTCCTTCTATTAGCAATTAAGATTGCTTTACCCCCCCTGCCCCCCCTTTATTTTAAGCACCACTTCTCATCACTCTTTCAGGTTGTACATATATACACTAATTACATTAATGTGTTAGGGGTTAGGAAGGTTGAATTTAGAAGAAAGTGTAGCTGCAATTGACAGGAGGAGGAGTGGAAAACCTCATAGTACACTGGGCCGAGATTCATATCTCGATTTTCTTGTCATTGAGTCTCTGAGAACGACACCTGATACCAGAAGTTTCAAACACAAATGGCGTTGCTTGTTTTCTCGTAGGTCACGGTTCTGTTCTGAATCTTGACGGTGAAGTAGAAATGGATGCCATCATCATGGAAGGAGCTGACCTTAAAACAGGTTTGTTTTTTTCTGATCGACGCATTCGGAACTAGCCGAAGTAGCCGGCGTTAACCTGGCCGTGATTTTCTTTGCTTCAAACGGTCAGAAAAAATACCTCCATTTTATTTATTTCGACCCAGTTTATAATGAATTTAAAATAAACCTAATGATGAAATGTTTAATTCTAGCTTCTAGGTTCACATGTTTGTGTACAGGAGGTATTAATTTTAACATGTCAGTCCTCTGTGTGAGGGAGATACCACACATTGGAAAGTGTCAACAAACACTCGTTATATTTATATTGCATGTTCATGTTGCGTTGAGGTTCTGTTATATTTATTGTTTATCTTAAACAAAAGTTAGTTGTGATTGTGTTAATCAAATAAAATATAGTTTTAACAAAAATGATATACTTATGTAGAATAAATATTTGAGCTATGATCATGCATGCCAACCTCATATGTTTCCTCTGATTCAATTGTTTTTTTAACCACCTCAGTGGCATAGTCGGCTAACGCGCGAGTTTCGTGTTAAGCTAGACAGCCGAGGACGGGAAGATCGAGGTTCGAATCTCTGTCGGGTGAACTGGGGGAGGTTTTCCCTAAATGGTTTTCCAATTTCCCTACACAGAAATGCGGGTTCACTTCCTCTGAATTAAACCTTCAAAATTCCTACTCCATACCTTTTGGAATTAAATGTTTTATCAATTTAATGAAATAAATACCTTTACAGTTTCTGTTGATTTAAAATTTCTATAACCTGCTGTTGGAACGGAATATAGAATACTGGCCCCATGGTGTAGTAGTCACTGCACCTGGCTACAACCTCAGGGGTCCCGGGTTGGATTCCTGGCTGGTACCCCGGGTACCTATTTTTTCCAAAAGGGGTATTACCCCAACAGTCACCAGGATTTGGTTGATTAGGCTTAGGTTAGGTTTAATTATTTCCACTGGTTCCACACCCTCATACTCTCTATCACTATGTCCTCATCTCCTCGGGACACGGAAAGGACGTACGATCAGTGCATTATGGGTAGTCTTGTGATTGTTACCCAGGTTCCGTCGGCGCTATAAAGAACGTGTCTCACCCAGTGGACGTGGCACGTCTGGTCATGGAGAACACCCCTCACGTCCTACTAGTTGGTCAAGGAGCCAAAAGGTTTGCCAATGACATGGGTGTGCCGGACGTGCCCGTGGAACAACTGGTCACCGAGTCGGCCAAGAAGGCCCTGGAGAGCGCTAGAACCCACAAACTGGCGGGTAGCACAGAACTAGGGTAGATCTTTAGGGAACTTTTTAGTCTTTTTATATGTATTGATAGCTTTGGTGGCTCAAAATAGTATGAATAATAGAGTAATATGATGCGTTGTCTGGTGGTGGGTGCTGTCGTAATCGAGCCGGTATTGTCGATGTGTACGGTAATATCGGCTTTTCTTCATTGAAGTGTGATGTGTCCGACTCCGATACAGACTCACTGCTTCACAGATACATTTTGGAAGCATCGGAAGATCGAACCTGGGAACTATGGATCTGTATCCAGCCTTATTTCCTGAACAACTTATAAATCTATTTAATATTTATCATGTATTTTATGGAGTACAACACATGTATGTAATAAACTGCACACATCCACCACAATATACAACTTACAATAATTAATATGAGTACTTAATAATAATAATAAGAATTTTTTAAATAAATGCATCAGCATTCACATGAAGAGGGGATTTAAAACTTGTAATGGGGGAACTTGGTGGAGATTTGTTCGGTGCCGAGAATGGAAGTTTCAAATAATCCCCACATAAATAATTCCTATCCTTATCTTACAATAATGCTCAACTAGTATTTCCATGTTTTAGGGGTGTGGGCACCGTGGGCGCTGTGGCTGTAGATTGCCACGGCCATGTTGCTTGCGCTACGTCCACGGGGGGTACCTCCGGCAAGATGGTTGGTCGGGTGGGAGACACCCCCCTCCCCGGTGAGATAATAAATAATATGGAAAATACATAATGAGATCAGTATTATATTATATTAAAAAAATAATAGAAGCTTTGTAAATTGACACAATAAAATTGTAAAGCACAATAGTCAAATTGATATAAAACATTATGGAATTTTGTAAATATTATTCAAGAAATTTATTTATATTCATCAAAGTTGACATTTAAAAAAATAGATAGAGACCGAGTACAAAACTTATTGAATGATTTCCAATTTGTTTCTGTTAGTTTTAATAGTGCCAAAGAAAAGAGAGCACATTTTAACTAAGCCGACCCCATTTAACTGACTGTTCAACTTATTGTTCATTTTTTATTCAACTGAATTATTTAAATATTCATAAACTTCCTTGAGGACCTTGGCTAGAAATGAATTTGAACTTTTTCGCTGAGGCCTATGGTAAGATATTTTTTATGGTGCTTACACTTATCAAATACACTATGAGTTTTATTTGTAGATTTTTTTAAATGTTTATTTTATTTATAAAATATATTATCTCTTTCGAAATCAAACTTAAAAAAAATTAAAATGGTTTGAAAAAAGAACTTACTCAAGTTTATAAATTATCTAACTGTACCATATGGAACTATTAGATAGCCCATGCATTTTTGAAGTTATACTTCTTTAGGCGCGTTATGAAAAAATGATGAGAGTGAAATTTTAAGATGCGCGCGCATCACTGTAATACAAAAGTAACAGGTTGAACCCAAACCGCTCACTAAGTCTCCAAAAAAAAAAGCTACCAACAAAATAGAAATAGAACCTCGGTTAGTCGCGCATGTTGGTACGCTACCTCTGTTAGTCGCGCATGTTGGTACGCTACCTCTGTTAGTCGCGCATGTTGGTACGCTAC